>JBCNJP010000470.1:0-21015 GCA_039602395.1 Deinandra increscens subsp. villosa
AATATATGTGTACAACTCAGAATTCACATTTGATAATATGTAAATTACATCAGTTACTTCCAAGGCTTGTACGCTACCAGTATGACCCTGACAAAAATGTGCAGGCATGTATAAAAAAATGAAAGTTAAGAAAGTAAACTACGGCATAGATTATAAGTCATTTATCATAGCAGTAATGGTAACCGCTCGGATCGTATACGGGACTCGAGTGGCGTAACGGAAACAGTTAGAAGTTAGAACACTATGCCGCAGACAAAACCACATGAGTCTAAAGCCGTAAAGACTAAAGTCATCATAGCCTAGATAAAATCATCTGAATTTAGAAATTAAAGCTCAAATCTGAAGATCATCAGCTAACTGTTACAATCAAATGATCATATCTAAAACTCGTAACCATCCAAACCATCATAGCCATGTTTTCAGCAGGGGAAAGCATGTATAATACATCAATGGTTATAGTCCAAAGCAATGAACCAAATAGCAGTTCCATCAAGTAAAAGAATACTATATTTGGCTTATAAAGTGTTAAATGAAAAGCCAAATGCTCATATAAGTAAAGCATGTGATAGGAAACTAACAAATAGTTCATAAGCGCATTGATAGGGCTCAAACCCAAAGGCTCGGGTAGAAAAACCATCACAGCCATGTCAAAACATAAATGAAATATCATATATCATCTTAGCAAGTGTTAATGAAAAGCAACAACAACTGAACAATCTCAACAGAAAACACAACCCTGATCTGCCAAAAAACATGGGCTCAACTTCATAGACATCCACAAAGAATACCAAACAGGATCCGCATAAGCAGAAACCCAGCAACAACATTAGGCATATAACTTCTGATACAATAAAAACATCAACAATAACAACAGATCCAAGATAAACGATGATTAAAAAACACAGCGTCTTTAGCCATCCTAAAAGACAGCAATCGCTCATAATCGGCGGCTGCTGCGGTAAACGTCGCTCCGTCGCTGGTAAGATTATTGCGAAACATAACCAAACAAAACACAATTTGCTCAGATCTGTAAAAGATCTTCGTAGATTTAAAAAAACCAACAAAGCAAAAGCCACCGGTTTTCCTTACAGAGCCGTAACTTTCGGCTGAAACCCTAATTCCAGTGCAAGATATATGGTTGCACAGCAGCGACACCAGCCGTCACAAACGGCAGCGTCACTGGTCGTCAGCAATGGCAACGTCACCGGTCGTCAGTAACGGCGGCGTCACCGGACGGAGTAACAACGACATGACCATACGTGCATAGAGGCCACAAAATCGATAAGGAATTATCGATGAACAAACTAACCGGACAAACGGCGAAACTGAGCAACGATCATAGGATGGTTGAGAAAAAGCTGTTTCAGATCTGGATCGTCCTTGTCGGTCGGCGTTTGAGAAAAATCTATTAAGATCTAGATCGTCCTTGTCGGTCGGCAGCACAGAGCATCGGCCGTTACCTATCGGTCGATGGAGAGACAGTATGAGAGAGAGAGTCGATGGAGAGAGAGAGTCAGTGGAGAGACAGTGTGAGAGAGAGAGCGAGTTTTCTGGTTATACAAAATGTGAGAGGGAGAGAGAGTTATGGCAAGTATACACGTCACCACCGCCCATGAGATCAAATAGAAAAAATAGAAACTATCAGAGTGGAATTAAACAGTGATATATATGTGTACAGCTCGAAATTCACATTTGATAATACTAGGTGGTGACCAACCGCGCGTTGCGGCGGCACCACCATATATGCTCATGCGTTACCCATTGCATGTATAAACCTCATCTAAAAGGTAGTCTTGGTGACAGAAAAGGAAAAATAAAACCTTGCATCAACACAAACCTCCAAACTGACTGACTATGTTAATATACATGCCATGTCTAAGCCTCATATTTAATGTTGATTTTTGCAGGACTAAATGAGGGTTGAGCTGAAGATGTAAAACAAATAAAGTGAAGAACCTGTTTGGCAATCCTTATGTTACTACTTGTAGGCCTGATTCTGAGTGGCACTTTTTGCATCCAGTATATCACCTGGGTTTGTTGTTGAGAACCCAATGATTAAGCCCTCGTAGCTGAAAGCGAGCTTTTGTTTCATTTCCTTGTTATTCATTAGTGTTTTTAATGGTGTTGTCAAACCAAACCTCTTGTTCCTGTTTGACTTGTTACATGAGTACATCTATTACACCAAAAATAAAGGTCGCGTGCCTGCAAGACGCTTCGGTCGCGTGTCTGCGAACAAAGAATCCAACTTAAACTGAGGCTGTGAGTAACAATCAAACAACTTGGGCGATCACTTACATGGGAATGTACTGGGCTACACAGGCGACGCGCCACCTATAACATAAATAGTATAACCTGTCATCGTATAAAAACAAAAGCGACAACACAAGCGTGCATGAAAACAACTAAGCCATTTGGAATAGAAACATCCTGCCACAAGGCTGTTACAAAAAAAAATAGGCACAGTTTGGTTTTACATTGGAAGGACCATGACATCCATATATGTGCCACCTAACATTACATAAGCAAACATTCAAACGTTCATTACATACATATAACAGTAGCCATTTGACAAACAGACGCCTCAAAATAAAGGTTACTGCCCCAGTCACCAAACAACGTGGCTTTCATGGTTGCCGTGTGATCCATGATTGTTGCGCCAATGCAATAGCTGCAAAACAACCATGGTAATCTTTTTCGGGGGTTTAACAAAAATGGGCCTGCTTTATGATGTGTACTTACGTTGGTCTCGGCTCTGCGAATAGGCCATTAGAGGCACACATTGTAGTACCAACCTTTTGCGATGTGTAAATCAGTGATCGTCCCTTCAACAATTAGCGTTCGGTCCTGTTTCAATCAAACTTTGTTTAGAGGCGCCTTCCAGACTATTTTTAATGTGATATTGATTGCTTACATTGAGCATATCTCTACCCATCTGCTACAGCTCAGCAACTGTAAATCTGCTGTCAATTATCTCTGGCAGTAAATCTCCACCCTCTTCGACGGCTGCCAATTCATCATCCCTTTCTTTTAGGCTGCAACTCAACCACCATGAGCATCAGCCTTGCATGCAAAGCACATTGCCTTGGTTTTGTGTTGTGCGTAATGAAAATCTTACCTCTGTACCAATGAATCAATGATCGGCCCTGTTGGGTTAATATAGAGATACGTCGAAGGAGTCGATTACAGCTGCATGCCACCTGCTTTAATATTTTTTTTGTTAGGTGAGCAAAGTGGCAATGGTATGTACGCTGGCTTAGCCCGCCTTACCTAGATAGTCGGTCACCCTCACTGAGGCAAGCGCAATGAGTGTGGGCATGGCAACAGTCTCTAGTTATTGTCTGTTAACTTTCTCAGCTGATTGGTTGACTTCCTTCCATAGCGCAACGGTGATCCTACGACCCCTGGTTCAAGACAGCAATCATAAGCAACAACAAAGGCGCGAAGCTGAAAACCAAATTTACCTTGAATTAGAGATGGTTAGCTTTAGCAATTGATCCCCAGTCTTTGTTGGCAGGTACTCCCTCCTTTGTAGGTATCCGATGTAAACTGAAAATCCAATGACATTAATTTTCTTAACGGCTAATATGTGAAATATCCAATCTAGCACCCATATTTTTAATGCTTAAGACATAACCAACCAGACGGTAAAAAATATTTTTGACCTGTGTATATTTACATTGCCAAATAATAATATTTCATCTAAATAAAAAAACAGTACATGTATACTCGCCTTTCTTATCGCATATCTCCCTCAGCTCATAGTAGGTCCTAGGCCGAAAGTAGTGAACTGGGAGGCGGTCATCATCAGGCAGTTTCGTTATGACTGTCGTGTCACACCCCAACCGACGGCGGAATATGTCGGGGCATGATGATTGTCCAGATGCTCATGACAACTAATTAAAGTTGAAATATATTTAACATGCCTTTTTATTTCATTTATTGGAATATATGTTACAAACAGGAAACACAACATAACAACATAGGTACTGTAATTAAACATTATTTAACTAGGTCCAGCATCCTATAGTGATCACATACTGGCTCAAACACGATTACCTGCAACATGTATAAGATAAAGTGTCAACTACAAAAGTAAGTATGGTAATAGTGTAAACAACCGCGTATCAAACCCTTGACAATTAGGCTTCCAATCACTTGACGCCTCTAGGCAGGCCAAGTGGGTTGTCAAACCAATAGATCTATTATTGTTACCCCGGCTCGGTATGTTAATGAGTACACGTGCTAGTGAAATAGAATACAACAACAACAATGGTCCAAACAAGTTTAACACATCAAGAACACATATAACGAGCATATGATTCGCATTTTGTTTTAGAGAAGTAAATATAGAGTTTGGAATTTAAGATAGAGATACATGTTACACCCCAAAGTATTAAAACAGAATGGGCTATGAATACTCACCTGATAGGGAGATGGGATAAGAGATATCGCCGATTTGTGAAAGGTAAATAACTCAGAGGTTATCCTAAGGACTCAAATAGGGAATATGAATATAGAAAATCAAAATGAACCAAGTTTTAAGTATTTGATAAGTGTTATATTTGATTAGGTCAAAATTACAATTTTATCCTTTTATAGGTAAATTAGGGTTTTAGTATTTGTTTAGTATTTTCATTTATTTAACACTTTTGGACTTATATATATACTTATTATGTATATAAATATGTTCTAAGACCAAAAATCAAGTCCTAATACTTTCTGGTTTATTTATTATTAAATAAATATATTCAAAACCCTAATTTTGGTAAAATAAATAAATAATTACCAAAACTTACTAGATTTTGGAATAAACTTAGGGTTTTGTTCATAATATGATATTATGATATTCTTGAAAATATAAAACCTTAATTTAGTGTCGTTTATCCAGTTTTGACAAAACAATGACTTGAAAACCCTAATTTAAGCATAAATATTAAATAAATATCAAAACAATTTATAAAATTATAAAAACTTAGGGTATTATTCATTATGATATATTATAATATTCCTCAAAATAGTAAACCTTAATTCAATACATTTTACTCGATTTGGGCAGAACAACGACCCGAAAACCCTAATTTTAGCATATTTTTAAATAAAATACCAAACATTTAGATATCATTAAATTGACTTAGGGGGTCTTTAACACATATAATAACATCATAACCTTCAAAATTTCGGACCCTAACTCTTTCCCGATTACCCAGAATTAAAGAAGTTCATTAAGAACCCTAATTTTGAAATGGTTTTAGATCTCGATTAAATCAACAAAATTAATAGAAATTGATAGAGGGCTTTTGTAGAGCATACCAAAATACGTAGGACTGCAGGAGATCAGCTTCTAATACTTCTTGGATTGGTCAAATTTTGAGGATGAAGTTTCTGTGGCTTGATTAGGGTTTTTGAGGTAATAAATCCGTAAATTGCTGAGGTTTTAGGGACGATTAGAGGCGGTTTTTATAGCCATCATGGTCGCTGGTGAGTCCTACAGGTGTATGGGGTGACTACTCGATCAAAAACGACGCGTGGAGATGCCAAACGTGGAGAACAAGATCGCAAAAACAAAAATCTGCGACGGTGTCGATGGGCGGTACGTGACGGGTGAGCCCAAGGCTCGGTGACCCGCGAGGAACTTTGAGGTTTTGGCAGTTTTGGTCCCTCAAGTTTATATTTACATTTTAAGCCCCAGATTTCTCCGAAACTGTTATTTTATGCACCAAAACATTATAAAATATGTTTATAAAAGTTTTTAAGGCTTGAAACATGCTCGATGATATACGGATACGTGCGTTTCATAACTTTTAATAAATTGCACATTTAGTCCCTCAACTTTTGTTTTATGAGCTTTACCTTTATATCTTTCGATGTAACTAATGTTTTAAGTTCAAAATGATATTAGAATACTTTCTTAAGATTTATAAGGCTCGGGATACGTTTAACGAGGTATAAAATATATAATTTATATATATTTATTTATATATTATTTGTTAAAAATTTATGAAAAATCACCAAAATTCATTAAAATTCATCATAACTCACCATATTGATTTGTGATATAGAATTCATTAGATAAAATGTTATGGAATAATAGAATGAGAATTTTTGGAATGTACGAACTCCCGGTTAATACTGAAATCGCACAAAAACTCGTATTTTTGCTATCTTTGTTTTAAACCGCGAACTTTTATGAAACCCTATATATATTTACTTGCGTGTATGACTAGTATTACCCACAAGTATTATATATATTTGGAATGCTAAAGTTTTCCGGTTTTGCATGAATAACAAAAATGATCGACTTATGGATCCGATTCGAGATAAATTGAAACATCGAATGTTATGAATAACAATATAAAAGGATTAAATCATGAAACACATGAAATAACAATATAAAATGTGAAATGATTCTTTATTGATTATCAATCATGATAGGAAACGGGTCGGGTATTTACAAATGGATTAACCGAAGTGTTACATGTCATAGTACCAATAAGCAGGTGTGCAGGGTGGTCGATGATGTTTATGTACGGATCAACCTTTGTGCAAAGGTAGCCCTCCATCCGGTAGGACGAATTCAATTGCAGTTTGTTTTCAGCAAACCTCATGTCTCTTGGCCCATGAGCAACGGCCTGAATTGCATCCCCATACACATAAAGATAACCTACATCAGAGATCACACAAATATCTTGGACAACAATCGTTTACTTTTTGCACGCACGTTAGTGTCTAGCATCAGGTAGCATTTTTCTTTGGGGCATTTATACGATGTCCACTTCCTGAGCACACGGACCTCAATCGGTCCACAACTGCCGAGCGTTAGTGACTTAAGCTCTTGAACCTCAGTGCTACTGTTGCTATAACATGACACATATAAGGTTAGAAATGATACTGAGTTAAATGTTTTTTTTTTACAAATAGAGAGGCGGATATAACGTGTCTAACAGTTTTTTATTCAGTGTATGGGAGTGTGATCCTAGGAACTATCATATAAGTATTGTTTACACTATATTAGAATTGATATAGACCTGATTTTTCTTTATCTCATCTAGGACCTCAGAGTACACAATGTTGACTGTTTGGTTATCACCCCTATGTTCATCTGATTTTATGAGGACCTTTAAGCCAGTGGGTGACGTAGCCCTTGACAACGCAACATACAGCTGGTCGTGGCTAAACACTGGCTCTGGCAAATAAACACCAATTTTTTTAAAGACTGACCCTGACTTCTGTTAATCGTCATTGCATAGCACACTTTGATTGGGAACTGTTTCCTGGTAATAACAAACTGCAGGTCTCTACTGTTATGAACAAAGTTTATCCTGGGTATGTACACCCGATGACCAATGTGTGTGCCAGTTATTATGTGTGCTTCAATTATCATTGGCATCAGATGCGAGACTATTAACCTGGTACCATTACAGAGCCCATTTCTTTTATCTATTAACCTGGTACCATTACAGAGCCCAAAAAATTATAAAATTCCTTAACTTCAAACTAACTGTTAGGAAACGTGTTTCTTCATTAAAATCACGCATAGTTATATATATTTGAAAAATAATATTTTTGAACCGACCACTTAAAAATTTTGAACAGAACAAAATGGAATACGCAGCGTATGTGTTTAAAATTTTCTGTAAACATAGTGTCTCCGGGGTGTGGAAGTCGGTGGTTGTTATGGGGCGGGTCCGAAGAGTCTAAGAAGATACATTGGGTTCGTAAGGAGGATGTGTGCAAACCTAAGAGTGGAGGTGGGTTGGGGCTGGTTCGTTTGGAGGACTATAACCTGAGTTTGCTGAGTAAATGGCTGTGGAGGTTAAAAACGGAAGAGGGAGCGCTGTGGACAGAGGTGGTTAAGGCTGTGCATGTTGTTGAGGGGAGACCGGGGCTGTTTCCATGTAAACATAGTGTCTCCGGGGTGTGGAAGTCGGTGGTTGCTGCTGCCAAAGGGCTGAAAGAGAGAAATGTTGACTTGGAAAATCTTATTCAATGGTATGATGGTAGATGGGGCTGGGATAGAGGCGGAGGTACGGCTAAGTTCAGCGCCAAAGAGGTCAGATCCAAGCTTGAAGGAGGGAACGAAATGCAGCAGGGAGATAACTTCCTTTGGTGCAGCTTGGTTCCGTTGAAAATCAACACATTTATGTGGAGAGTTTTTCGAAACCGGATTGCTACTTATGACTCTTTGGCCTCACGTGGGGTGGTCACTAGCTCAAATTTGTGCAGGTTGTGCAACGAGAGAGACGAGAGCTGTTTGCATTTGTTCAAAAATTGCGTTGGGGCTGAGGTGCTTTGGGGTTGGATTCCGGAGTTGTTCAAGGTGCCGATGCCAAGCGGAAATTCTTTTGATGAAGTAATGAAGGAGGCCTATCGGGTTCAAATGCCCAAAGACCGGGGGAAGCTCTTTGTTGCTGCGATTTACGTCTCGGTTTGGTGTCTTTGGAGAGAAAGAAACGTGGTGGCTTTCCAAGGAAAAAGCCCCGCGATAGATAGGGTGTTGTGTAATGCTAAACATTTTTTTAAATTTTGGTGTACGAATAGATGTAGGCGGGCCATCGATTGGTCGAACTTAAGGTGGATGTAGTCTTTTGGGCTGTTCTCGGTGTGTAGCTCCTTGCTACTCCCGGGGCGGTTTCCGTTTGTGGTGAATAAATTGCTGTTCAAAAAAAAAATATCTATAATTTATTGTTTTTCCTATCACTAATAGTTTTTTTTTTCTCCTTCTAATTCGTGTTTTGTGAGTATATATGAACTAACAATCAATTGAAATCATCAACTTACCGCTAAACAAAAGGCTTTTGGTTTCTGAATATCTTTTAAAATTCAATTTAGTTCATGTGTATATAATCATTTTTATAATTTATATAATTTTGTATAATAGTAACTTTTATGTGACATATGCTTATTATATTAGATTAAATAATATACTTATCTATCTATACTCATTAGTTTAATCAAATCATACCACGTATATTAAGTTTAGATTGAACTCGATTAGTGAATAAGCTCTACAAATCTAAACTCAGGATCATTTGAATCGAGCTTGATTTGAGCTATTAGCAAGTTATTAAATAATAAGTTTTTCTTAGAATGACATTACACGCTTTTTAATTTTACACCATCTAAATATCTATAATGGAGTTTGAACTCTTACCACTTGATTGAGAAGAGTTTAGTGATTTCGTATAGCTAAAGGCCCTTTAACCCGATAATTAACCAGCATAACTCAAAAGACGGCCGACTCATCTATACCCTTACAACTAAATTTCTAGTAGTCTTTTATCTTGAAAAGAATGTTAACCAAACACAAAAAAGAAAATGTACATTTTCTTTGTGTTTGAATTCTTATTTATTTATTATAATAATCATTTATTTTTAAACTTGATATATTCACTCATTTATTTGGCTTAATTTATATATATATATATATATATATATATATATATATATATAGGGTAAGGATCATGTGAAAACAACTTTTATTGCGAAAACACGAAAACAAATATTAAAACCTCTATAACTTTTTCATACGTTAATATTTTTATAAAAATTTTGCACCAAAATCCTTAAAATTATGTTATCTTTAGTTAGGGAAAAAATTTAAAAAATAATCAAATTTTTTTAAAAATTATTATTGCACAGGTGCAATAATTTTTATTATTATTATTATTGCACATATGCAATAATATTAAAACCTTTATAACTTTTTTCATATGTTAAAATTTTTTATAAAAAATTGCACCATAAATCTTATAATTTTGTTATCTTTAATTCTGGAGAAAATTAAAAAAAATTCAACGTTTTTTTTTTATTTTTTTTATTATTGCACATGTGCAATAAAAATTTATTATTGCACATGTGCAATAATATTAAAACCTATATAACTTTTTCATACGTTAATATTTTTGATAAAAAAATTGTACCATAGATATTATAATTCTGTTATCTTTAATTCTGGAAAAAATTAAAAAAAAATTAACGTTTTTTTGTTAATATTGCACATGTGTAATATAATTAATACGTATTATTGCACATGTGCAATAATAAAAAAAATCACGAAATTTTATATTTTTAATTTTTTTCCCAGAATTAAAGGTGACATAATTTTTAGACTTTTGGTGCAAATGTTTTTAAAAAATATTATCGTATGAGTAAGTTATAGAGGTTTTAATATTTGTTTTCTTGTTTTCGCAATAACATCTTGTTTTTATTTGATCCTTCCCCTATATATATATATATATATATATATATATATATATATATATATATATATAGGGTTAGGTTCAAATGAGAACTTTTTCTTTTAAGAACTAAATCTCAACCACAAATTTCAGGGGGGAATCACTACAGTTCATGGGAGGGGGATACATGTAAATAAACTTGTGGCTCAAATTAGTTCTTTTTAGTTCTCAAATCAAACTGGTTCTCAAATGATCCTCTCCCTATATATATATATGAAAGTTCAAATATAAATGGCTCAAATCGTGTGAAGTGTAGAAAGGACTTTCATCCATTGATTTAAGAAATTAATGGTTCAGATTTTGTCCAGATCTAATTAAAAAACAAGTAAAGAATATAAAGCGTGAAAATAGGGGAGGATTAAAATTGGTATAGCCTACAATTGTTGATTTTTTTCAAGTTCCCCTAACTTTTTTAAACGTCCATAACTTTTTTATACGACAAATATCACCATAAAATCGGGCATTTTATTCTATTTAATTCGAGTATAGTATTACTATACCTTTTTTTTAAAGTTCGTTTATGTACTCTTGTATAATTTGCGTGATTATGAAATATAACTTGCGTGATTATGAGATATAACTTGCGTGATTATCATTAAACGTGGGTGGACAATTTTATCCCCCTTCGCACGCAAATTGCCTTTTGTACAATAACTTTCTCATATATATATATATATATATATATATATATATATATATATATATATAGGGTTAGGATCCTGCGAAAACACATTTTTTGTGAAAACTGCGAAAACACATATTAAAACTCACGTAACTTTTTTCATACGTTAACGATTTTTCATAAAATTTGCGCCAAAAGTCTTAGAATTACGTTATCTTTAAATCTGGAGCAAAATATTAAAAAAAAAACTGAACGTTTTTTTTCCCGTGTGATGCACATGTGCATCATATAATTAAAAAAAGTTATAAAATGCTATTTTTTTTCTTTAAATCTAAAGATAACACAATTATAAGATTTAGGGTGCAATTTCTTTTTAAACTATTAATGTATATCACATGTATGAGCGTTTTTTTTGGTATGATGCACATGTGCATCATTAAATAAAAATGCAAAAAAATGATGAAAATATATGACATATAGTGCGACTAAGAAAAAAAATATATTAACTCATACTAAAAGTATGAGTTTTTTTTGTGATGCACATGTGCACCACACAAAAAATATTTAAAAAAATAAAAAAACGTTAAGTTTTTTTAAACTTTTATAGGATTAAAGATAATATAATTTTAAGACTTTTGGTGCAAATTTAAAAAAAAAATATTAACGTATGAAAAAGTTATGTAGGTTTTAAGATTTGTTTACGCAGTTCTCACAAAAAAAGGGTGTTTTCGCAGGATCCTTCCCCTATATATATATATATATATATATATATATATATATATATATATATATATATATCTATAAATTTAGTTTATTTTTAATAAGATGATTTTGCCCCCTTAAAACTCTTAATTTTTAAATAATTGACAACCTTGTCATCCTCAATTGTATTGTGAGAAGTGCATGGTGTTTGGATATTATTGCATGGTGTTATCTTTTAATTGTGATTTTGGCAAACATATGACAATCCTATAATAGAAAGCACCATTCATTAAATTTCATACATCACCAAACATCATTTATTAAGAATTATTAAAAAAACATTGTGTTAGGATATTAGTACATTGTGTTATCCTATAATTCTAATTTTGATAAATATATGACCTTTTAAAATGAAAAAAAAACCATGTATAGTGTTATATATTTACATAAAATATAATAAAAAATACTATGCGTTAATATCTAACACACCATCCACTTCTCACGCAAAATGTACTTTGTATTTCAACACAACACTATATATATATATATATATATATATATATATATGACACTTTCGCATGTGCAATAACTATTTTTACATATGATATTTTTTGAATAATGAGAAAAAGAAAAAAGACAAAGGAAAAAAGGAAATTAATCACAACCATTAGAATAAGAGATCTAATGGTGAAAAAAATATGTCTACATATCTACACTGGTGTCTACAATGAACGTTTCAATATATATATATATATATATATATATATATATATATATATATGTGTGTGTGTGTGTGTGAAAGTTCAAATACAAAGGTTTTTTTGCGTGCGAAACGTGTGATGGGAGGAGAGCGTGACCCGTGGTTGTTGTATATTTATGCGAAGGGGCATTATCATCTTTTTTACAAAACAACATGTTTTTTTTATGTCTAAGGTTACCCTGGGCGGATCATTTTTTTTTTTGTGTGATTTAATTTCTTTCGATTATTATTAAATATTCGCTAATTCAGGCTGTGTTATTTTTTAGCGTGATTTATTATCAACGTTATGCGTCTTTTTTTTTTATAATACTCGTACATTATGTGTTTTGCGTGATTTTATAGTATAGCATTTTCTCACATCAATTAATTGTATATTTTATTCTTCTTTTAGCATACGTTGATTTTAATTAATTCTTGCGTTATTATTTGATAATTACACTTTTCAGATATTAAGTATAGTTTTTTTATGTTATATTGAGTGCGTTATTTATTAGTCATGCATGTTTTTTATGTCATTTCTATTTTTGATGTGTGATTATAAATATAAAATTACATTAATAATGTGCGTTATTTTTATATTTATTTTTACATTTATTAGTGTGAGTTTTTCATCATGCGTAATTTTATAATTTATTGATGCGTTATTATAAACATTTTCTTAAGTCTTAGTGTTTTTGTCTGATTAACTGTACATTAAAGGATTAATTATAAGCAAATATTGAATAGCTTAAAAAGATTCACATTATTAATAACACAAAAATATAAAATTACAACTATATTCTTATTCTACCGATAGGCTTCTAAAAAAGTCATCTTCACTTCCACAGATGCTTTCATTTTCTTCAGGATGTTTGCAATCTCGTTGATTTGTTCCAGATCTGTTTTGTTCTTGTCTATCATGAACACTCTGTCAAGGTCTCGAACATAATTTTTTGGCAAAGCCATCAATTTTTGATTTACTTCGTCTCTTGCTACCATCGTATCGGTTAGGCTCTCGAACGTTTGCATCAAGACGTCCATCATTAGGACTTCTTTGTTTAACTCAAGCATAATTTTCCCGGTTAGTTTTTTCTTGAGTGCGTCGTTGTTGGCTTCTGGTGCGTTGGAAGAACACGAAGACATTTTTTTGTGGTGTGGGTTGTTTGATGTGAGAGGTGATTTGAAGTTTTTTTGCGCAGACGCCCTCGCAGCGTGATTTTTCAGTGTAATCGAGTGTCTAGTTATATAGAGGGGTTGATGAGTGTCCAGTTGGGGTATTAAATGCGTTAATTGATAACCGTGTGTAGTGGGGTACCCTTTTTTGGGAGATGAATGTGAATGGGGTGTAATTATTATTTGTTACTGCGCCTGTTAATTATCTTGAAAGTAAATATTGTTATACATTTTTCATTTTATCTGTGTATATTTTTGATTTTTGCGTGATTGTCTATGTGAGTATATAATGCTTCATATTAAATATTCGTATATTTTTATTTACTTAATCATGCGTGATTTATAATAATATTTGTGTAATTTATAATATAGCATTTTGTCACATCAATTAATTATATCTTCTATTCTTATTTCAGCATGCGTTATTTTTAATAAATTCTTGTGTTATTATATGTTATTTTACATTTTTTATTTTAACCGTGTGTATTTTGATTGTGTGTTTTTTTTTTGTTTTTTTTTATTTACGTGACGTTTCGTTTCCCCTTCAATTTTAGCCCTTATAGTATATATCGGCTCTTTGGGTGTGATCATGCATTTTTACAAGCTGCAAACCCAGAAACCCTCCTTACTCAACTATCTTCTTCTAACTGATCATCTCCCAATTTTTTATAACACAATGACGTCTTCTTCTTCTTCCAATGCCTTGATCAACCTGATTAAAAAAACCTTCGGCTGGAAGCCAAGGATGACCGCATCATGCGTAATAATTTTGGCATGATGACTGGTCTTACAACCAACATCCTTCAGGCGCACGCCCGGATGATGCATGAGGTTTTGGATCTTCCACCCTCCCCCATGCAACAAGCGGTTGTTGAGTTTATGACTCAGCAACTTGCTCTGAAGGAGCATATCCATCATGATCTGCGTGGCATTATGGACAACGCCATAAAGAAGTAAAGGGACAAAGCTTCCTTCTTGAAAGAGATCAAGGAGCTCTAGGCATTTTTATCTATGTTTGCTTTTTTTTATCTTTTGGATTTCTCTTTTTTGTTGTAATTTTTGTGAAGATCCCGCCCCCTCTATATTGTAAAGAAAAAGTTATTATATCAATGATGTGAAAATTTAAAAGTTTGTTGTTTTGCGTTTTTTTTGTAATGCGTGATTTTAGGAACATCATGGGTAATCATATTCTCGTGTTGCGTTTTTTTTTTGTTACAAAACTATGCCCTGATCAGTCTCTAGAGTTGTAAAGAAGAAACCCTTAGAGAATAATCTGTCTTAGATATATAGTTTGCGTGATTTTTTTTATATGTGTGCGTGATTTGGGAATTGGGGGTTTTAGGTATCCTTGATATTTGTAAAGAAGAATCCCTTAGATAAGTTTTTTTTATAGATAGTTGCGTGATTTATGTTATGTGTGCGTGATTTTTGGAAATGTTTTTAGTTTTGCTTTGATGTTTTTAGTAGTTACGTGATTTTTTTTATTGTGTGTGTGTGTGATTTTTGGAACTGTTTTTAGTTCTTGCTTTGATGTTTTAGATAGTTTGCGTATTTTTTTGTGTTTTGCGTGATTTTTTTAGTATTTTTTAAAATTGATGCGTTTTTCTTCTGTCTATGCGTGATTTGGTAACCTCTTTAGAAAGTTACGTGAGGTAATTGTGTGATGCGTTATTTTATGCATTATTCCTTTTAAAAAAAATACAAATATACCCTTTTTCAGAAAAACAGGCGTATCCTTTTATTATTATGGGGTGTGTTTATTCATGTCCGTCAGATCTATCAAATGCGTGACCGAGATGCCTTCGAACACTTCGCACGGAAATCGTCATTTCTACAATAACTTTATATATATAGGGAGATGATCATTTGAGAACCAATTGGTTTTGAGAACTTTTGAGAACCATTTTGAGCCACAAGTTATATATAAGAAAATCTCTCTCATTAATTTAAATGCTTCCCCCTAAAAATTAGTGGCTCAGAATGGTTCTCAAAAGTTAAAAAAAAATTCTCATTTTAACCTAACCCTATATATATATATATACATACATATATATATATATATATATATATATATATATATATATATATATATATATATAGGAGAAGGATAAAATGAAAACCTCTCCGAGTTTGGAAAACCGTGAAAACCAAACTAAAAAATTCGTTTTTTCTTTCAATATTTTTATGGTGACTCTCTAAGTTAAAAAAAACCCACTTTATACAAAAAAAGTAAAAAGAACGCCTAGTAATTTTTTTAAAAAGAAATTTTATAACCGATGTTACATATGTAACATGTGTAACATGGTAATGTTACATATGTAACATGTGTAACATGGTAATGTTACATATGTAACAGGGGTAATTTACATATGTATAATGACGTAAAGTCAGATTTCAGAATTTTTTTTAAAAAAAACCTACTCGATGTCTTTTTGATTTTTTTTCACCATTTGGCTTGTATTAAAGCGTAGAATCACAAAAAAAATTGAAGAAAAAACATCGTTTTAGGGACGTTTTAACTTGGTTTTCACGGTTTTCCAAACTCGGAGAGGTTTTCATTATATCCCTCTTCTCTCTCTCTCTCTCTCTCTCTATATATATATATATATATATATATATATATATATATATATATATATATATATATATATGGTTATGTTCAAATGAGAACTTTATGTTTTGAGAACTTTTAAAATCTAAATCTCAACCACACATTTCAGGGGGGACC
Organism: Deinandra increscens subsp. villosa; assembly: GCA_039602395.1. NCBI lineage: Eukaryota > Viridiplantae > Streptophyta > Magnoliopsida > Asterales > Asteraceae > Deinandra > Deinandra increscens. Next base: position 16,203 of record JBCNJP010000470.1, read on the forward strand.
ACTACAATTCATTGGAGGGGGATACATGTAAATAAACTTGTGGCTCAAATTAGTTCTTTTTGTTTCTCAAATCAAATTGGTTCTCAAATGATCCTCTCCCTATATATATATATATATATATATATATATATATATATATATATATATATATATATATATATATGTAAGGATCATGTGAAAACAACTTTTATTGCGAAAACACGAAAACAAATATTAAAACCTCTATAACTTTTTCATACGTTAATATTTTTATAAAAATTTTGCACCAAAATCCTTAAAATTATGTTATCTTTAGTTATGGGAAAAAATGTAAAAAATAATCAAATTTTTTAAAAAATTATTATTGCACAGGTGCAATAATTTTTATTATTATTATTATTGCACATATGCAATAATATTAAAACCTTTATAACTTTTTTCATATGTTAAATTTTTTTATAAAAAATTGCACCATAAATCTTATAATTCTGTTATCTTTAATTCTGGAGAAAATTAAAAAAAATTCAACGTTTTTTTTTATTTTTTTATTATTGCACATGTGCAATAAAAATTTATTATTGCACATGTGCAATAATATTAAAACCTCTATAACTTTTTCATACGTTAATATTTTCGATAAGAAATTGTACCATGGATCTTATAATTCTGTTATCTTTAATTCTGGAAAAAATTAAAAAAAAATTAACGTTTTTTTGTTAATATTGCACATGTGTAATATAATTAATACGTATTATTGCACATGTGCAATAATAAAAAAAATCACGAAATTTTATATTTTTAATTTTTTTCCCAGAATTAAATGTGACATAATTTTAAGACTTTTGGTGCAAATTTTTTTAAAAAATATTATCGTATGAGGAAGTTATAGAGGTTTTAATATTTGTTTTCTTGTTTTCGCAATAACATCTTGTTTTTATTTGATCCTTCCCCTATATATATATATATATATATATATATATATATATATATATATATATATATATAGGTAAAAGATCCGTGTAGACCCCTTATTTTTTGTAGACCCCGTAGACCCCTTATAAAACTCAATAAAACTCATTAAAACTCACTAAAAATAAAACTCAGTTTTGTTAATTTAGTTTTTTTTATTTGTGATAAGCTTTTTAAGAACAAAAAAAGACAATTAAAAAAAAAGAAAAACGAAAAACATTAAAAATTGAACATTTTAAGACAATGAGTTTTAAAAATCAATGAGTTTAAAACTCAATAAACTCAATAAAACTCAGTGTTGCGTTTAAAACTCATTATTTTAAAACTCATTGTTTTAAAATGTTCGATTTTTAATATTTTTTGTTTTATTTATTTATTTATTTATTTTTTTGGTTCTTAAAAGCTTATCGTAATAAAAAAAACCAAATTTACAACACTGAGTTTTATTTTTATTGAGTTTTATAGGGGTCTACGGGGTCTACAAAATTTAAGGGGTCTACACGGAACCCTTATATATATATATATATATATATATATATATATATATATATAGGGAGAGGATCTATCAAAAGTTCTCAAAAGAAAAAGTTCTTATTTGAACCTAACCCTATATATATATATATATATATATATATTACTTTGTTATGGAGTAAAATCCAAACAATTTCCAAAAATAGAAGCTAAAAAAAACCTAGAATTCTACCACAAAGTCCAACTCATATCTTTATTTAAAAGATCACAAATCTAGTTATTTAAAATATATTCTATTAATCTCTTGAGTATATATCTGCTTATGCTGCAAACTCGTCCAACGTACCGCAGCCTGAACCTACAATTATGAGTGGGTGGTTCAACTGGGTATGATTGTTGTTTTTGTTTTATGCAGCACAAACCGAAGACATGGAGACTCCAAAGAAACCTAGAATTTTATGTCTTCATGGACATGGGTCAAATGCTGCAAAACTTAAAGAGCATTTTAACAACTGGCCAGATTATGTGGTCCAAAAGCTGGATCTTGTCTTCATTGATGGTCCATTCTCCATAAACGATGCAACATTAGAGGATAAGCGTTTCGAATGGTTCACCTTGGATGAGGTAAACAATATAATGATGTATGGATCAATATAAAGGTGCAATATTCAATTGACAAAAGCTACATATTCTGACCCAAAATATGTGACATTAACGTCACACTAAATCATAGGAAATTGAAATCATGTAAGAAAATGTTTGACAAAGATCTCGATCCGGTTGTTGGCTTCACATCGGGTGTTTATATCTGATTTTTAAGAGATATATATGTAAATTTTCCATGCATATAATATATGTGCATATGTATTATTTACACGAGTAATTTACAAATACCATATATATATTTTTATAATAAATTCAAATATATTGAAATTCAAACTCATTTTATTAACTTATATAATGGAAAGTACATGAGACAAGATCGTTCTCAACATATTTTTAATTTTGAAATTAACATCTCTGTTTTTGAAACGAGAATTCTTAGGACACGTTTAGTTGTGGAAAACAGGGGGTGTTTTCCATTTTCGTTTCCCAAGAAAACAAGGAAAACGGAAAACGCGTTCAAATTGTATATTTTAGAAAACGTTTTCCAGGAAACAGAAAATAGTGTTTTCTAAATTTTAACTAAAAATAGAAAACACCTTTTTTTACTGTTTTCTGATTTATATTTTAGTTTTCCAAATATATACAAAAGAAAAGGGGCGTTCATTTTCTAGGGTTTATACGCATCGTCGCCGTCTGCTCCATCGCTCGACCTCTCCTCCATTACCTCCGTCGGCGTCTGCTCCACCGCATCTTTCAAATTTTGAAAATGAAAATTCTATCTTTCAAATTTGAACGCGTTTTCAAAAAATTTCGTGTTTTTTCTAGAGATGGAAAACTCATTTCATTTTCTAGAAAACTAGAAATGGAAAACTATAAAACATTTTCCACAACTGAAAGGGTGCGTTTGGTTGTGGAAAACACACATTGTTTTCTATTTCTGTTTTCTAAGAAAACATAGTTAACAGAAAACGCGTTCAAATTGTAGTTTTCCAGAAAAATTTCCCAGAAAAATAGGAAACATGTTTTTTAACTTTTAAACTAAAATTAGAAAACACTTTTTTTGTTTTCCATTTTCCGTTTTCGTTTTCCAGATTTCTGTTTTGGAAAATGGAAAACCCATCTTTTGGTTTATAACGTGTTTTAAAAAAATTTCATGTGTTTTCTTGAGATAGAAAGCCCATTTCATTTTCTTGAAAACTGAAAATGGAAAACTGGAAAACGTTTTCCACAACCAAACACACCCTTAGATTTTCTAGTACTTTGGTGAGCCATATTCTTTAGCCATGCACAAAATGTCCCCCGAGGCCCGAGGACTAAAACCTTTGTATATATGAGGCAATTGCATACACATTCTGAACTTGTAAAATTAATATATATTTACCCAAATCATGTTTGAAAAATATTGTACATTATGTATTAAAAAACATTTGTTTTAAGAAACCATGCAACTTTAAACTAAAATTCGAAAACATTTTTTTTGTTTTCCATTTTCCGTTTTCGTTTTCCAGATTTCTATTTTGGAAAATGGAAAACCCATCTTTTGGTTTAGAACGTGTTTTCAAAAATTTTCATGTGTTTTCTTGAGATAGAAAGCCCATTTCATTTTCTAGAAAACTGAAAATGGAAAACTGAAAAACGTTTTCCACAACCAAACACACCCTTAGATTTTCTAGTACTTTGGCGAGCCATATTCTTTAGCCATGCACAAAATGTCCCCCGATGCTCGAGGACTAAAACCTTTGTATATATGAGGCAATTGCATACACATTCTGAACTTGTAAAATTAATATATATTTACCCAAATCATGTTTGAAAAACATTGTACATTATGTATTAAAAAACATTTATTTTAAGAAACCATGCAACTTTACAAGTTAGAGAAGATATATACAATTCCCTCTATGTATGTTGTGTTCATTCTTTAAGTGCACTATTTAACTTTCTCTAAGGATAAGAAGACATACGAAAACTTTGGTGAGGGCATTGCATACATAGAAGATCAAATGTTAAAGCTTGGACCATTTGATGGTGTGCTTGGTTTTTCTCAGGTAAAAAGTTTATCTATGAAAATCTAAAACCCACATTAAGTGAAGGATCAAAGATGTAACAAAACCCATTACATGTGAAATTTGAAGTGTTGAATATTAGACTCTACTAGGTAAAAACTAATTCAAACAACTTAACACTTTGTGAGTATGACGATATTAGTCCCCGAATTATGATCCGAAGGATTGAATCTAGAATCGCAAACAACACGCTCCTCATAGAAGAAAACAAGGAAGAATGGTTGACCAATCGGAGAACCAAGTAATGGTTCATGCCAGAAAAAACAACCCGATATCGACACAATGTTCATGTTTGATCTGGGACTTGAATTGGTATCAGAGCTCCAAAGTGCTCGATCAAAGGCAAGAGGTGAAAGTGAGAAGTGTCATAGGCATGATGAGTCTGGCAAAAAACACGATTAAAGATTGTGATTGCAATCCTCGAGACGGGTTTAAAGACACCCACGATAAAGTAACTATCATCTAATATTGCTTAGAACAAACAAGCAACAAGGATTACCATGCCTGGTGATCAAGAAGACCGAAGCCAAATATATTTGCTATCAAGAAAGAAGAATAGTTCTTTGCGAAGAATGTTTGTGACTATAATTCTGCATTACCGACCAGATTTGAAGTTCAGGCGACCAAAATCAAATTTCAGTATCCAGATTTTCTTTTCAACGGCTAGATTGAAGATCACCAACCATATTAAAAATCAGTGACCAGATATGTTCAGTGATCAA
>JBCNJP010000471.1:0-21000 GCA_039602395.1 Deinandra increscens subsp. villosa
GAGGCTCGGACCCCAGACTTTGTCCACTCTCAAATCATTCTGTTCGTCAATTCGAACAGTAACGGCCACACAAGGTTCATGCATCAACAGTTGGGACCAATGAGTCCCAATAACGTATGTATGTAACCAATAAGTTGTGTTTAGGACCAATGAGTCCCAATAAGGTGTGTTTAGGGGAAACGAGGGTTAGTTACGACTAATGAGTCCTAATAAGGTGTGTAGGTAACCAAAAAGCATGTTTAGGACCAATGATGGCCTAATAAGGTGTGTATGTAACCAATAAGCTGTGTTTAGGACCAATGAGTCCCAATAAGGTGTGTTTAGGGGAAACGAGGGTCAGTTGGGACCAATGATTGCCAATAAGGTATGTATGTAACCAATAAGTTGTGTTTAGTACCAAGAAGTCCCAATAAGGTGTGTTTAGGGGAAATGAGGCTCAGTTGCGACCAATGAGTCCCAATAAGGTGTGTAGGTAACCAATAAGCATGTTTAGGACCAATGATGGCCTAATAAGGTGTGTATGTAACCAATAAGCTGTGTTTAGGACCAATGAGTCCTAATAAGGTGTGTTTAGGGGAAACGAGGGTTAGTTGGGACCAATGATTGACAATAAGGTATGTATGTAACCAATAAGTTGTGTTTAGGACCAAGAAGTCCCAATAAGGTGTGTTTAGGGGAAATGAGGCTCAGTTGCGACCAATGAGTCCCAATAAGGTTTGTATGTAACCAATAAGCATGTTTAGGACCAATGATGGCCCAATAAGGTGTGTATGTAACCAATAAGTTGTGTTTAGGACAAATGAGTCCCAATAAGGTGTGTTTAGGGGAAACGAGAGTCAGTTGGGACCAATGAGTCCCAATAAGGTATGTATGTAACCAATAAGTTTTGTTTAGGAACAAAGAGTCCCAATAAAGTTTGTTTAGGGGTAACGAGGGTCAGTTGCGACCAATGTGTCCCAATAAGGTGTGTATGTAACCAATAAGCATGTTTAGGACCAATGATGGCCCAAAAAGGTTTGTATGTAACCAATAAGTTGTGTTTAGGACCAATGAGTCCCAATTAGGTATGCATGTAACCAATATGTTGTGTTTAGGAACAAAGAGTCCCAATAAGTTGTGTTTAGGGGTAACGAGGGTCAGTTGCGACCAATGTGTCCCTATAAGGTGTGTATGTAACCAATAAGCATGTTTAGGACCAATGATGGTCTAATAAGGTGTGTATGTAACCAATAAGCTGTGTTTAGGACCAATGAGTCCCAATAAGGTGTGTTTAGGGGAAACGAGGGTCAGTTGGGACCAATGATTGCCAATAAGGTATGTATGTAACCAATAAGTTGTGTTTAGGACTAAGGAGTCCCAATAAGGTGTGTTTAGGGGAAATGAGGCTCAGTTGCGACCAATGAGTCCCAATAAGGTGTGTATGTAACCAATAAGCATGTTTAGGACCAATGATGGCCCAATAAGGTGTGTATGTAACCAATAAGTTGTGTTTAGGACAAATGAATCCCAATAAGGTGTGTTTAGGGGAAACGAGGGTCAGTTGGGACCAATGAGTCCCAATAAGGTATGTATGTAACCAATAAGTTGTGTTTAGGAACAAAGAGTCCCAATAAGGTTTGTTTAGGGGTAACGAGGGTTAGTTGCTACCAATGTGTCCCAATAAGGTGTGTTTGTAACCAATAAGCATGTTTAGGACCAATGATGGCCCAAAAAGGTGTGTATGTAACCAATAAGTTGTGTTTAGGACCAATGAGTCCCACTTAGGTATGCATGTAACCAATAAGTTGTGTTTAGGAACAAAGAGTCCCAATAAGGTGTGTTTAGGGGTAACGAGGGTCAGTTGCGACCAATGTGTCCCTATAAGGTGTGTATGTAACCAATAAGCATGTTTAGGACCAATGATGGCCTAATAAGGTGTGTATGTAACCAATAAGCTGTGTTTAGGACCAATGAGTCCCAATAAGGTGTGTTTAGGGGAAACGAGGGTCAGTTGGGACCAATGATTGCCAATAAGGTATGTATGTAACCAATAACTTGTGTTTAGGACCAAGGAGTCCTAATAAGGTGTGTTTAGGGGAAATGAGGCTCAGTTGCGACCAATGAGTCCCAATAAGGTGTGTATGTAACCAATAAGCATGTTTAGGACCAATGATGGCCCAATAAGGTGTGTATGTAACCAATAAGTTGTGTTTAGGATTAATGAGTCCCAATAAGGTGTGCTTAGGGAAAACGAGGGTTAGTTGGGACCAATGTGTCCCAATAAGGTGTGTATGTAACCAATAAGTTGTGTTCAGGACCAATGAGTCCCAATAAGGTGTGTTTAGGGGAATCGAGGGTCAGTTGGGACCAATGAGTCCCAATAACGTATGTATGTAACCAATAAGTTGTGTTTAGGACCAATGAGTCCCAATAAGGTGTGTTTAGGGGAAACGAGGGTTAGTTACGACTAATGAGTCCCAATAAGGTGTGTAGGTAACCAATAAGCATGTTTAGGACCAATGATGGCCTAATAAGGTGTGTATGTAACCAATAAGCTGTGTTTAGGACCAATGAGTCCCAATAAGGTGTGTTTAGGGGAAACGAGGGTCAGTTGGGACCAATGATTACCAATAAGGTATGTATGTAACCAATAAGTTGTGTTTAGGACCAAGAAGTCCCAATAAGGTGTGTTTAGGGGAAATGAGGCTCAATTGCGACCAATGAGTCCCAATAAGGTGTGTATGTAACCAATAAGCATGTTTAGGACCAATGATGGCCCAATAAGGTGTGTATGTAACCAATAAGTTGTGTTTAGGACAAATGATTCCCAATAAGGTGTGTTTAGGGGAAACGAGGGTCAGTTGGGACCAATGAGTCCCAATAAGTTATGTATGTAACCAATAAGTTTTCTTTAGGAACAAAGAGTCCCAATAAGGTTTGTTTAGGGGTAACGAGGGTCAGTTGCGACCAATGTGTCCCAATAAGGTGTGTATGTAACCAATAAGCATGTTTAGGACCAATGATGGCCCAAAAAGGTGTGTATGTAACCAATAAGTTGTGTTTAGGACCAATGAGTCCCAATTAGGTATGCATGTAACCAATAAGTTGTGTTTAGGAACAAAGAGTCCCAATAAGTTGTGTTTAGGGGTAACGAGGGTCAGTTGTGACCAATGTGTCCCTATAAGGTGTGTATGTAACCAATAAACATGTTTAGGACCAATGATGGTCTAATAAGGTGTGTATGTAACCAATAAGTTGTGTTTAGGACCAATGAGTCCCAATAAGGTGTGCTTAGGGGAAACGAGGGTCAGTTGGGACCAATGATTGCCAATAAGGTATGTATGTAACCAATAAGTTGTGTTTAGGACCAAGGAGTCCCAATAAGGTGTGTTTAGGGGAAATGAGGCTCAGTTGCGACCAATGAGTCCCAATAAGGTGTGTATGTAACCAATAAGCATGTTTAGGACCAATGATGGCCCAATAAGGTGTGTATGTAACCAATAAGTTGTGTTTAGGAGAAATGAATCCCAATAATGTGTGTTTAGGGGAAACGAGGGTCAGTTGGGACCAATGAGTCCCAATAAGGTATGTATGTAACCAATAAGTTGTGTTTAGGAACAAAGAGTCCCAATAAGGTTTGTTTAGGGGTAACGAGGGTCAGTTGTGACCAATGTGTCCCAATAAGGTGTGTATGTAACCAATAAGCATGTTTAGGACCAATGATGGCCCAAAAAGGTGTGTATGTAACCCATAAGTTGTGTTTAGGACCAATGAGTCCCAATTAGGTATGTATGTAACCAATAAGTTGTGTTTAGGACCAATGAGTCCCAATTAGGTATGTATGTAACCAATAAGTTTTGTTTAGGAACAAAGAGTCCCAATAAGGTGTGTTTAGTGGTAACGAGGGTCAGTTGCGACCAATGTGTCCCTATAAGGTGTGTATGTAACCAATAAGCATGTTTAGGACCAATGATGGCCTAATAAGGTGTGTATGTAACCAATAAGCTGTGTTTAGGATCAATGACTCCCAATAAGGTGTGTTTAAGGGAAACGAGGGTCAGTTGGGACCAATGATTGCCAATAAGGTATGTATGTAACCAATAACTTGTGTTTAGGACCAAGGAGTCCCAATAAGGTGTGTTTAGGGGAAATGAGGCTCAGTTGCGACCAATGAGTCCCAATAAGGTGTGTATGTAACCAATAAGCATGTTTAGGACCAATGATGGCCCAATAAGGTGTGTATGTAACCAATAAGTTGTGTTTAGGACAAATGAGTCCCAATAAGGTGTGTTTAGGGGAAACGAGGGTCAGTTGGGACCAATGAGTCCCAATAAGGTATGTATGTAACCAATAAGTTGTGTTTAGGAACAAAGAGTCCCAATAAGGTTTGTTTAGGGGTAACGAGGGTCAGTTGTGACCAATGTGTCCCAATAAGGTGTGTATGTAACCAATAAGCATGTTTAGGACCAATGATGGCCCAAAAAGGTGTGTATGTAACCCATAAGTTGTGTTTAGGACCAATGAGTCCCAATTAGGTATGTATGTAACCAATAAGTTGTGTTTAGGACCAATGAGTCCCAATTAGGTATGTATGTAACCAATAAGTTTTGTTTAGGAACAAAGAGTCCCAATAAGGTGTGTTTAGTGGTAACGAGGGTCAGTTGCGACCAATGTGTCCCTATAAGGTGTGTATGTAACCAATAAGCATGTTTAGGACCAATGATGGCCTAATAAGGTGTGTATGTAACCAATAAGCTGTGTTTAGGATCAATGACTCCCAATAAGGTGTGTTTAAGGGAAACGAGGGTCAGTTGGGACCAATGATTGCCAATAAGGTATGTATGTAACCAATAACTTGTGTTTAGGACCAAGGAGTCCCAATAAGGTGTGTTTAGGGGAAATGAGGCTCAGTTGCGACCAATGAGTCCCAATAAGGTGTGTATGTAACCAATAAGCATGTTTAGGACCAATGATGGCCCAATAAGGTGTGTATGTAACCAATAAGTTGTGTTTAGGACAAATGAGTCCCAATAAGGTGTGTTTAGGGGAAACGAGGGTCAGTTGGGACCAATGAGTCCCAATAAGGTATGTATGTAACCAATAAGTTGTGTTTAGGAACAAAGAGTCCCAATAAGGTTTGTTTAGGGGAAACGAGGGTCAGTTGGGACCAATGATTGCCAATAAGGTATGTATGTAACCAATAAGTTGTGTTTAGTACCAAGAAGTCCCAATAAGGTGTGTTTAGGGGAAATGAGGCTCAGTTGCGACCAATGAGTCCCAATAAGGTGTGTAGGTAACCAATAAGCATGTTTAGGACCAATGATGGCCTAATAAGGTGTGTATGTAACCAATAAGCTGTGTTTAGGACCAATGAGTCCTAATAAGGTGTGTTTAGGGGAAACGAGGGTTAGTTGGGACCAATGATTGACAATAAGGTATGTATGTAACCAATAAGTTGTGTTTAGGACCAAGAAGTCCCAATAAGGTGTGTTTAGGGGAAATGAGGCTCAGTTGCGACCAATGAGTCCCAATAAGGTTTGTATGTAACCAATAAGCATGTTTAGGACCAATGATGGCCCAATAAGGTGTGTATGTAACCAATAAGTTGTGTTTAGGACAAATGAGTCCCAATAAGGTGTGTTTAGGGGAAACGAGAGTCAGTTGGGACCAATGAGTCCCAATAAGGTATGTATGTAACCAATAAGTTTTGTTTAGGAACAAAGAGTCCCAATAAAGTTTGTTTAGGGGTAACGAGGGTCAGTTGCGACCAATGTGTCCCAATAAGGTGTGTATGTAACCAATAAGCATGTTTAGGACCAATGATGGCCCAAAAAGGTTTGTATGTAACCAATAAGTTGTGTTTAGGACCAATGAGTCCCAATTAGGTATGCATGTAACCAATATGTTGTGTTTAGGAACAAAGAGTCCCAATAAGTTGTGTTTAGGGGTAACGAGGGTCAGTTGCGACCAATGTGTCCCTATAAGGTGTGTATGTAACCAATAAGCATGTTTAGGACCAATGATGGTCTAATAAGGTGTGTATGTAACCAATAAGCTGTGTTTAGGACCAATGAGTCCCAATAAGGTGTGTTTAGGGGAAACGAGGGTCAGTTGGGACCAATGATTGCCAATAAGGTATGTATGTAACCAATAAGTTGTGTTTAGGACTAAGGAGTCCCAATAAGGTGTGTTTAGGGGAAATGAGGCTCAGTTGCGACCAATGAGTCCCAATAAGGTGTGTATGTAACCAATAAGCATGTTTAGGACCAATGATGGCCCAATAAGGTGTGTATGTAACCAATAAGTTGTGTTTAGGACAAATGAATCCCAATAAGGTGTGTTTAGGGGAAACGAGGGTCAGTTGGGACCAATGAGTCCCAATAAGGTATGTATGTAACCAATAAGTTGTGTTTAGGAACAAAGAGTCCCAATAAGGTTTGTTTAGGGGTAACGAGGGTTAGTTGCTACCAATGTGTCCCAATAAGGTGTGTTTGTAACCAATAAGCATGTTTAGGACCAATGATGGCCCAAAAAGGTGTGTATGTAACCAATAAGTTGTGTTTAGGACCAATGAGTCCCACTTAGGTATGCATGTAACCAATAAGTTGTGTTTAGGAACAAAGAGTCCCAATAAGGTGTGTTTAGGGGTAACGAGGGTCAGTTGCGACCAATGTGTCCCTATAAGGTGTGTATGTAACCAATAAGCATGTTTAGGACCAATGATGGCCTAATAAGGTGTGTATGTAACCAATAAGCTGTGTTTAGGACCAATGAGTCCCAATAAGGTGTGTTTAGGGGAAACGAGGGTCAGTTGGGACCAATGATTGCCAATAAGGTATGTATGTAACCAATAACTTGTGTTTAGGACCAAGTAGTCCTAATAAGGTGTGTTTAGGGGAAATGAGGCTCAGTTGCGACCAATGAGTCCCAATAAGGTGTGTATGTAACCAATAAGCATGTTTAGGACCAATGATGGCCCAATAAGGTGTGTATGTAACCAATAAGTTGTGTTTAGGATTAATGAGTCCCAATAAGGTGTGCTTAGGGAAAACGAGGGTTAGTTGGGACCAATGTGTCCCAATAAGGTGTGTATGTAACCAATAAGTTGTGTTCAGGACCAATGAGTCCCAATAAGGTGTGTTTAGGGGAATCGAGGGTCAGTTGGGACCAATGAGTCCCAATAACGTATGTATGTAACCAATAAGTTGTGTTTAGGACCAATGAGTCCCAATAAGGTGTGTTTAGGGGAAACGAGGGTTAGTTACGACTAATGAGTCCCAATAAGGTGTGTAGGTAACCAATAAGCATGTTTAGGACCAATGATGGCCTAATAAGGTGTGTATGTAACCAATAAGCTGTGTTTAGGACCAATGAGTCCCAATAAGGTGTGTTTAGGGGAAACGAGGGTCAGTTGGGACCAATGATTACCAATAAGGTATGTATGTAACCAATAAGTTGTGTTTAGGACCAAGAAGTCCCAATAAGGTGTGTTTAGGGGAAATGAGGCTCAATTGCGACCAATGAGTCCCAATAAGGTGTGTATGTAACCAATAAGCATGTTTAGGACCAATGATGGCCCAATAAGGTGTGTATGTAACCAATAAGTTGTGTTTAGGACAAATGATTCCCAATAAGGTGTGTTTAGGGGAAACGAGGGTCAGTTGGGACCAATGAGTCCCAATAAGTTATGTATGTAACCAATAAGTTTTCTTTAGGAACAAAGAGTCCCAATAAGGTTTGTTTAGGGGTAACGAGGGTCAGTTGCGACCAATGTGTCCCAATAAGGTGTGTATGTAACCAATAAGCATGTTTAGGACCAATGATGGCCCAAAAAGGTGTGTATGTAACCAATAAGTTGTGTTTAGGACCAATGAGTACCAATTAGGTATGCATGTAACCAATAAGTTGTGTTTAGGAACAAAGAGTCCCAATAAGTTGTGTTTAGGGGTAACGAGGGTCAGTTGTGACCAATGTGTCCCTATAAGGTGTGTATGTAACCAATAAACATGTTTAGGACCAATGATGGTCTAATAAGGTGTGTATGTAACCAATAAGTTGTGTTTAGGACCAATGAGTCCCAATAAGGTGTGCTTAGGGGAAACGAGGGTCAGTTGGGACCAATGATTGCCAATAAGGTATGTATGTAACCAATAAGTTGTGTTTAGGACCAAGGAGTCCCAATAAGGTGTGTTTAGGGGAAATGAGGCTCAGTTGCGACCAATGAGTCCCAATAAGGTGTGTATGTAACCAATAAGCATGTTTAGGACCAATGATGGCCCAATAAGGTGTGTATGTAACCAATAAGTTGTGTTTAGGAGAAATGAATCCCAATAATGTGTGTTTAGGGGAAACGAGGGTCAGTTGGGACCAATGAGTCCCAATAAGGTATGTATGTAACCAATAAGTTGTGTTTAGGAACAAAGAGTCCCAATAAGGTTTGTTTAGGGGTAACGAGGGTCAGTTGTGACCAATGTGTCCCAATAAGGTGTGTATGTAACCAATAAGCATGTTTAGGACCAATGATGGCCCAAAAAGGTGTGTATGTAACCCATAAGTTGTGTTTAGGACCAATGAGTCCCAATTAGGTATGTATGTAACCAATAAGTTGTGTTTAGGACCAATGAGTCCCAATTAGGTATGTATGTAACCAATAAGTTTTGTTTAGGAACAAAGAGTCCCAATAAGGTGTGTTTAGTGGTAACGAGGGTCAGTTGCGACCAATGTGTCCCTATAAGGTGTGTATGTAACCAATAAGCATGTTTAGGACCAATGATGGCCTAATAAGGTGTGTATGTAACCAATAAGCTGTGTTTAGGATCAATGACTCCCAATAAGGTGTGTTTAAGGGAAACGAGGGTCAGTTGGGACCAATGATTGCCAATAAGGTATGTATGTAACCAATAACTTGTGTTTAGGACCAAGGAGTCCCAATAAGGTGTGTTTAGGGGAAATGAGGCTCAGTTGCGACCAATGAGTCCCAATAAGGTGTGTATGTAACCAATAAGCATGTTTAGGACCAATGATGGCCCAATAAGGTGTGTATGTAACCAATAAGTTGTGTTTAGGACAAATGAGTCCCAATAAGGTGTGTTTAGGGGAAACGAGGGTCAGTTAGGACCAATGAGTCCCAATAAGGTATGTATGTAACCAATAAGTTGTGTTTAGGAACAAAGAGTCCCAATAAGGTTTGTTTAGGGGTTACGAGGGTCAGTTGTGACCAATGTGTCCCAATAAGGTGTGTATGTAACCAATAAGCATGTTTAGGACCAATGATGGCCCAAAAAGGTGTGTATGTAACCCATAAGTTGTGTTTAGGACCAATGAGTCCCAATTAGGTATGTATGTAACCAATAAGTTGTGTTTAGGACCAATGAGTCCCAATTAGGTATGTATGTAACCAATAAGTTTTGTTTAGGAACAAAGAGTCCCAATAAGGTGTGTTTAGTGGTAACGAGGGTCAGTTGCGACCAATGTGTCCCTATAAGGTGTGTATGTAACCAATAAGCATGTTTAGGACCAATGATGGCCTAATAAGGTGTGTATGTAACCAATAAGCTGTGTTTAGGACCAATGAGTCCCAATAAGGTGTGTTTAGGGGAAACGCGGGTCAGTTGGGACCAATGAGTCCCAATAAGGTGTGTATGTAACCAATAAGTTGTGTTTAGGACTAATGAGTCGCAATAAGGTGTGTTTAGGGGAAACGAGGGTCAGTTGGGACCAATGAGTCCCAATAAGGTGTGTATGTAACCAATAAGCATGTTTAGGACCAATGATAGCCCAATAAGGCGTGTATGTAACCGATAAGTTGTGTTTAGGACCAATGAGTCCCAATAAGGTATGTTTAGGTGAAACGAGGGTTAGTTGGGACCAATGAGTCCCAATAAGGTGTGTATGTAACCAATAAGTTGTGTTTAGGACCAATGAGTCACAATAAGGTGTGTTTAGGGGAAACGAGGGTCCGTTGGGACCAATGAGTTCCAATAAGGTGTGTATGTAACCAATAAGCATGTTTAGGACCAATGATGGCCCAATTAGGTGTGTATGTAACCAATAAGTTGTGTTTAGGACCAATGAGTCCCAATAAGCTGTGTTTAGGGGAAACGAGGGTCAGTTAGGACCAATGAGTCCCAATAAGGTGTGTATGTGACTAATAAGCATGTTTAGGTCCAATGATGGCCCAATAAGGTGTGTATGTAACCAATAAGTTGTGTTTAGGATTAATGAGTCCCAATAAGGTGTGCTTAGGGAAAACGAGGGTTAGTTGGGACCAATGTGTCCCAATAAGGTGTGTATGTAACCAATAAGTTGTGTTAAGGACCAATGAGTCCCAATAAGGTGTGTTTAGGGGAATCGAGGGTCAGTTGGGACCAATGAGTCCCAATAACGTATGTATGTAACCAATAAGTTGTGTTTAGGACCAATGAGTCCCAATAAGGTGTGTTTAGGGGAAACGAGGGTTAGTTACGACTAATGAGTCCTAATAAGGTGTGTAGGTAACCAAAAAGCATGTTTAGGACCAATGATGGCCTAATAAGGTGTGTATGTAACCAATAAGCTGTGTTTAGGACCAATGAGTCCCAATAAGGTGTGTTTAGGGGAAACGAGGGTCAGTTGGGACCAATGATTGCCAATAAGGTATGTATGTAACCAATAAGTTGTGTTTAGTACCAAGAAGTCCCAATAAGGTGTGTTTAGGGGAAATGAGGCTCAGTTGCGACCAATGAGTCCCAATAAGGTGTGTAGGTAACCAATAAGCATGTTTAGGACCAATGATGGCCTAATAAGGTGTGTATGTAACCAATAAGCTGTGTTTAGGACCAATAAGTCCTAATAAGGTGTGTTTAGGGGAAACGAGGGTTAGTTGGGACCAATGATTGACAATAAGGTATGTATGTAACCAATAAGTTGTGTTTAGGACCAAGAAGTCCCAATAAGGTGTGTTTAGGGGAAATGAGGCTCAGTTGCGACCAATGAGTCCCAATAAGGTGTGTATGTAACCAATAAGCATGTTTAGGACCAATGATGGCCCAATAAGGTGTGTATGTAACCAATAAGTTGTGTTTAGGACAAATGAGTCCCAATAAGGTGTGTTTAGGGGAAACGAGGGTCAGTTAGGACCAATGAGTCTCAATAAGGTATGTATGTAACCAATAAGTTGTGTTTAGGAACAAAGAGTCCCAATAAGGTTTGTTTAGGGGTAACGAGGGTCAGTTGCGACCAATGTGTCCCAATAAGGTGTGTATGTAACCAATAAGCATGTTTAGGACCAATGATGGCCCAAAAAGGTGTGTATGTAACCAATAAGTTGTGTTTAGGACCAATGAGTCCCACTTAGGTATGCATGTAACCAATAAGTTGTGTTTAGGAACAAAGAGTCCCAATAAGGTGTGTTTAGGGGTAACGAGGGTCAGTTGCGACCAATGTGTCCCTATAAGGTGTGTAGGTAACCAATAAGCATGTTTAGGACCAATGATGGCCTAATAAGGTGTGTATGTAACCAATAAGCTGTGTTTAGGACTAATGAGTCCCAATAAGGTGTGTTTAGGGGAAACGAGGGTTAGTTGGGACCAATGATTGCCAATAAGGTATGTATGTAACCAATAAGTTGTGTTTAGGACCAAGAAGTCCCAATAAGGTGTGTTTAGGGGAAATGAGGCTCAGTTGCGACCAATGAGTCCCAATAAGGTGTGTATGTAACCAATAAGCATGTTTAGGACCAATGATGGCCCAATAAGGTGTGTATGTAACCAATAAGTTGTGTTTAGGACAAATGAATCCCAATAAGGTGTGTTTAGGGGAAACGAGGGTCAGTTGGGACCAATGAGTCCCAATAAGGTATGTATGTAACCAATAAGTTGTGTTTAGGAACAAAGAGTCCCAATAAGGTTTGTTTAGGGGTAACGAGGGTTAGTTGCTACCAATGTGTCCCAATAAGGTGTGTTTGTAACCAATAAGCATGTTTAGGACCAATGATGTCCCAAAAAGGTGTGTATGTAACCAATAAGTTGTGTTTAGGACCAATGAGTCCCACTTAGGTATGCATGTAACCAATAAGTTGTGTTTAGGAACAAAGAGTCCCAATAAGGTGTGTTTAGGGGTAACGAGGGTCAGTTGCGACCAATGTGTCCCTATAAGGTGTGTATGTAACCAATAAGCATGTTTAGGACCAATGATGGCCTAATAAGGTGTGTATGTAACCAATAAGCTGTGTTTAGGACCAATGAGTCCCAATAAGGTGTGTTTAGGGGAAACGAGGGTCAGTTGGGACCAATGATTGCCAATAAGGTATGTATGTAACCAATAAGTTGTGTTTAGGACCAAGAAGTCCCAATAAGGTGTGTTTAGGGGAAATGAGGCTCAGTTGCGACCAATGAGTCCCAATAAGGTTTGTATGTAACCAATAAGCATGTTTAGGACCAATGATGGCCCAATAAGGTGTGTATGTAACCAATAAGTTGTGTTTAGGACAAATGAGTCCCAATAAGGTGTGTTTAGGGGAAACGAGGGTCAGTTGGGACCAATGAGTCCCAATAAGGTATGTATGTAACCAATAAGTTTTGTTTAGGAACAAAGAGTCCCAATAAGGTTTGTTTAGGGGTAACGAGGGTCAGCTGCGACCAATGTGTCCCAATAAGGTGTGTATGTAACCAATAAGCATGTTTAGGACCAATGATGGCCCAAAAAGGTGTGTATGTAACCAATAAGTTGTGTTTAGGACCAATGAGTCCCAATTAGGTATGCATGTAACCAATAAGTTATGTTTAGGAACAAAGAGTCCCAATAAGTTGTGTTTAGGGGTAACGAGGGTCAGTTGCGACCAATGTGTCCCTATAAGGTGTGTATGTAACCAATAAGCATGTTTAGGACCAATGATGGTCTAATAAGGTGTGTATGTAACCAATAAGCTGTGTTTAGGACCAATGAGTCCCAATAAGGTGTGTTTAGGGGAAACGAGGGTCAGTTGGGATCAATGATTGCCAATAAGGTATGTATGTAACCAATAAGTTGTGTTTAGGACTAAGGAGTCCCAATAAGGTGTGTTTAGGGGAAATGAGGCTCAGTTGCGACCAATGAGTCCCAATAAGGTGTGTATGTAACCAATAAGCATGTTTAGGACCAATGATGGCCCAATAAGGTGTGTATGTAACCAATAAGTTGTGTTTAGGACAAATGAATCCCAATAAGGTGTGTTTAGGGGAAACGAGGGTCAGTTGGGACCAATGAGTCCCAATAAGGTATGTATGTAACCAATAAGTTGTGTTTAGGAACAAAGAGTCCCAATAAGGTTTGTTTAGGGGTAACGAGGGTTAGTTGCTACCAATGTGTCCCAATAAGGTGTGTTTGTAACCAATAAGCATGTTTAGGACCAATGATGGCCCAAAAAGGTGTGTATGTAACCAATAAGTTGTGTTTAGGACCAATGAGTCCCACTTAGGTATGCATGTAACCAATAAGTTGTGTTTAGGAACAAAGAGTCCCAATAAGGTGTGTTTAGGGGTAACGAGGGTCAGTTGCGACCAATGTGTCCCTATAAGGTGTGTATGTAACCAATAAGCATGTTTAGGACCAATGATGGCCTAATAAGGTGTGTATGTAACCAATAAGCTGTGTTTAGGACCAATGAGTCCCAATAAGGTGTGTTTAGGGGAAACGAGGGTCAGTTGGGACCAATGATTGCCAATAAGGTATGTATGTAACCAATAAGTTGTGTTTAGGACCAAGAAGTCCCAATAAGGTGTGTTTAGGGGAAATGAGGCTCAGTTGCGACCAATGAGTCCCAATAAGGTGTGTATGTAACCAATAAGCATGTTTAGGACCAATGATGGCCCAATAAGGTGTGTATGTAACCAATAAGTTGTGTTTAGGACAAATGAGTCCCAATAAGGTGTGTTTAGGGGAAACGAGGGTCAGTTAGGACCAATGAGTCTCAATAAGGTATGTATGTAACCAATAAGTTGTGTTTAGGAACAAAGAGTCCCAATAAGGTTTGTTTAGGGGTAACGAGGGTCAGTTGCGACCAATGTGTCCCAATAAGGTGTGTATGTAACCAATAAGCATGTTTAGGACCAATGATGGCCCAAAAAGGTGTGTATGTAACCAATAAGTTGTGTTTAGGACCAATGAGTCCCAATTAGGTATGCATGTAACCAATAAATTGTGTTTAGGAACAAAGAGTCCCAATAAGTTGTGTTTAGGGGTAACGAGGGTCAGTTGCGACCAATGTGTCCCTATAAGGTGTGTATGTAACCAATAAGCATGTTTAGGACCAATGATGGCCTAATAAGGTGTGTATGTAACCAATAAGCTGTGTTTAGGACCAATGAGTCCCAATAAGGTGTGTTTAGGGGAAACGAGGGTCAGTTGGGACCAATGATTGCCAATAAGGTATGTATGTAACCAATAAGTTGTGTTTAGGACTAAGGAGTCCCAATAAGGTGTGTTTAGGGGAAATGAGGCTCAGTTGCGACCAATGAGTCCCAATAAGGTGTGTATGTAACCAATAAGCATGTTTAGGACCAATGATGGCCCAATAAGGTGTGTATGTAACCAATAAGTTGTGTTTAGGATTAATGAGTCCCAATAAGGTGTGCTTAGGGAAAACGAGGGTTAGTTGGGACCAATGTGTCCCAATAAGGTGTGTATGTAACCAATAAGTTGTGTTCAGGACCAATGAGTCCCAATAAGGTGTGTTTAGGGGAATCGAGGGTCAGTTGGGACCAATGAGTCCCAATAACGTATGTATGTAACTAATAAGTTGTGTTTAGGAACAAAGAGTCCCAATAAGGTGTGTTTAGGGGTAACGAGGGTCTGTTGCGACCAATGTGTCCCAATAAGGTGTGTATGTAACCAATAAGCATGTTTAGGACCAATGATGTCCCAAAACGGTGTGTATGTAACCAATAAGTTGTGTTTAGGACCAATGAGACCCAATTAGGTGTGTTTAGGGGAAACGAGAGTCAGTTGGGAACAACGAGTCCCAATAAGGTGTGTTTAGGGGAAACGCGGGTCAGTTGGGACCAATGAGTCCCAATAAGGTGTGTATGTAACCAATAAGTTGTGTTTAGGACTAATGAGTCGCAATAAGGTGTGTTTAGGGGAAACGAGGGTCAGTTGGGACCAATGAGTCCCAATAAGGTGTGTATGTAACCAATAAGCATGTTTAGGACCAATGATAGCCCAATAAGGCGTGTATGTAACCAATAAGTTGTGTTTAGGACCAATGAGTCCCAATAAGGTATGTTTAGGGGAAACGAGGGTTAGTTGGGACCAATGAGTCCCAATAATGTGTGTATGTAACCAATAAGTTGTGTTTAGGACCAATGAGTCACAATAAGGTGTGTTTAGGGGAAACGAGGGTCCGTTGGGACCAATGAGTTCCAATAAGGTGTGTATGTAACCAATAAGCATGTTTAGGACCAATGATGGCCCAATTAGGTGTGTATGTAACCAATAAGTTGTGTTTAGGACCAATGAGTCCCAATAAGCTGTGTTTAGGGGAAACGAGGGTCAGTTAGGACCAATGAGTCCCAATAAGGTGTGTATGTGACTAATAAGCATGTTTAGGTCCAATGATGGCCCAATAAGGTGTGTATGTAACCAATAAGTTGTGTTTAGAATTAATGAGTCCCAATAAGGTGTGCTTAGGGAAAACGAGGGTTAGTTGGGACCAATGTGTCCCAATAAGGTGTGTATGTAACCAATAAGTTGTGTTCAGGACCAATGAGTCCCAATAAGGTGTGTTTAGGGGAATCGAGGGTCAGTTGGGACCAATGAGTCCCAATAACGTATGTATGTAACCAATAAGTTGTGCTTAGGACCAATGAGTCCCAATAAGGTGTGTTTAGGGGAAACGAGGGTTAGTTACGACTAATGAGTCCCAATAAGGTGTGTAGGTAACCAAAAAGCATGTTTAGGACCAATGATGGCCTAATAAGGTGTGTATGTAACCAATAAGCTGTGTTTAGGACCAATGAGTCCCAATAAGGTGTGTTTAGGGGAAACGAGGGTCAGTTGGGACCAATGATTGTCAATAAGGTATGTATGTAACCAATAAGTTGTGTTTAGTACCAAGAAGTCCCAATAAGGTGTGTTTAGGGGAAATGAGGCTCAGTTGCGACCAATGAGTCCCAATAAGGTGTGTAGGTAACCAATAAGCATGTTTAGGACCAATGATGGCCTAATAAGGTGTGTATGTAACAAATAAGCTGTGTTTAGGACCAATGAGTCCCAATAAGGTGTGTTTAGGGGAAACGAGGGTTAGTTGGGACCAATGATTGCCAATAAGGTATGTATGTAACCAATAAGTTGTGTTTAGGACCAAGAAGTCCCAATAAGGTGTGTTTAGGGGAAATGAGGCTCAGTTGCGACCAATGAGTCCCAATAAGGTTTGTATGTAACCAATAAGCATGTTTAGGACCAATGATGGCCCAATAAGGTGTGTATGTAACCAATAAGTTGTGTTTAGGACAAATGAGTCCCAATAAGGTGTGTTTAGGGGAAACGAGGGTCAGTTGGGACCAATGAGTCCCAATAAGGTATGTATGTAACCAATAAGTTTTGTTTAGGAACAAAGAGTCCCAATAAGGTTTGTTTAGGGGTAACGAGGGTCAGTTGCGACCAATGTGTCCCAATAAGGTGTTTATGTAACCAATAAGCATGTTTAGGACCAATGATGGCCCAAAAAGGTGTGTATGTAACCAATAAGTTGTGTTTAGGACCAATGAGTCCCAATTAGGTATGCATGTAACCAATAAGTTGTGTTTAGGAACAAAGAGTCCCAATAAGTTGTGTTTAGGGGTAACGAGGGTCAGTTGCGACCAATGTGTCCCTATAAGGTGTGTATGTAACCAATAAGCATGTTTAGGACCAATGATGGTCTAATAAGGTGTGTATGTAACCAATAAGCTGTGTTTAGGACCAATGAGTCCCAATAAGGTGTGTTTAGGGGAAACGAGGGTCAGTTGGGACCAATGATTGCCAATAAGGTGTGTATGTAACCAATAAGTTGTGTTCAGGACCAATGAGTCCCAATAAGGTGTGTTTAGGGGAATCGAGGGTCAGTTGGGACCAATGAGTCCCAATAACGTATGTATGTAACTAATAAGTTGTGTTTAGGAACAAAGAGTCCCAATAAGGTGTGTTTAGGGGTAACGAGGGTCAGTTGCGACCAATGTGTCCCAATAAGGTGTGTATGTAACCAATAAGCATGTTTAGGACCAATGATGTCCCAAAACGGTGTGTATGTAACCAATAAGTTGTGTTTAGGACCAATGAGACCCAATTAGGTGTGTTTAGGGGAAACGAGGGTCAGTTGGGAACAACGAGTCCCAATAAGGTGTGTTTAGGGGAAACGCGGGTCAGTTGGGACCAATGAGTCCCAATAAGGTGTGTATGTAACCAATAAGTTGTGTTTAGGACTAATGAGTCGCAATAAGGTGTGTTTAGGGGAAACGAGGGTCAGTTGGGACCAATGAGTCCCAATAGGGGGTGTATGTAACCAATAAGCATGTTTAGGACCAATGATAGCCCAATAAGGCGTGTATGTAACCAATAAGTTGTGTTTAGGACCAATGAGTCCCAATAAGGTATGTTTAGGGGAAACGAGGGTTAGTTGGGACCAATGAGTCCCAATAAGGTGTGTATGTAACCAATAAGTTGTGTTTAGGACCAATGAGTCACAATAAGGTGTGTTTAGGGGAAACGAGGGTCCGTTGGGACCAATGAGTTCCAATAAGGTGTGTATGTAACCAATAAGCATGTTTAGGACCAATGATGGCCCAATTAGGTGTGTATGTAACCAATAAGTTGTGTTTAGGACCAATGAGTCCCAATAAGCTGTGTTTAGGGGAAACGAGGGTCAGTTAGGACCAATGAGTCCCAATAAGGTGTGTATGTGACTAATAAGCATGTTTAGGTCCAATGATGGCCCAATAAGGTGTGTATGTAACCAATAAGTTGTGTTTAGAATTAATGAGTCCCAATAAGGTGTGCTTAGGGAAAACGAGGGTTAGTTGGGACCAATGTGTCCCAATAAGGTGTGTATGTAACCAATAAGTTGTGTTCAGGACCAATGAGTCCCAATAAGGTGTGTTTAGGGGAATCGAGGGTCAGTTGGGACCAATGAGTCCCAATAACGTATGTATGTAACCAATAAGTTGTGCTTAGGACCAATGAGTCCCAATAAGGTGTGTTTAGGGGAAACGAGGGTTAGTTACGACTAATGAGTCCCAATAAGGTGTGTAGGTAACCAAAAAGCATGTTTAGGACCAATGATGGCCTAATAAGGTGTGTATGTAACCAATAAGCTGTGTTTAGGACCAATGAGTCCCAATAAGGTGTGTTTAGGGGAAACGAGGGTCAGTTGGGACCAATGATTGTCAATAAGGTATGTATGTAACCAATAAGTTGTGTTTAGTACCAAGAAGTCCCAATAAGGTGTGTTTAGGGGAAATGAGGCTCAGTTGCGACCAATGAGTCCCAATAAGGTGTGTAGGTAACCAATAAGCATGTTTAGGACCAATGATGGCCTAATAAGGTGTGTATGTAACAAATAAGCTGTGTTTAGGACCAATGAGTCCCAATAAGGTGTGTTTAGGGGAAACGAGGGTTAGTTGGGACCAATGATTGCCAATAAGGTATGTATGTAACCAATAAGTTGTGTTTAGGACCAAGAAGTCCCAATAAGGTGTGTTTAGGGGAAATGAGGCTCAGTTGCGACCAATGAGTCCCAATAAGGTTTGTATGTAACCAATAAGCATGTTTAGGACCAATGATGGCCCAATAAGGTGTGTATGTAACCAATAAGTTGTGTTTAGGACAAATGAGTCCCAATAAGGTGTGTTTAGGGGAAACGAGGGTCAGTTGGGACCAATGAGTCCCAATAAGGTATGTATGTAACCAATAAGTTTTGTTTAGGAACAAAGAGTCCCAATAAGGTTTGTTTAGGGGTAACGAGGGTCAGTTGCGACCAATGTGTCCCAATAAGGTGTTTATGTAACCAATAAGCATGTTTAGGACCAATGATGGCCCAAAAAGGTGTGTATGTAACCAATAAGTTGTGTTTAGGACCAATGAGTCCCAATTAGGTATGCATGTAACCAATAAGTTGTGTTTAGGAACAAAGAGTCCCAATAAGTTGTGTTTAGGGGTAACGAGGGTCAGTTGCGACCAATGTGTCCCTATAAGGTGTGTATGTAACCAATAAGCATGTTTAGGACCAATGATGGTCTAATAAGGTGTGTATGTAACCAATAAGCTGTGTTTAGGACCAATGAGTCCCAATAAGGTGTGTTTAGGGGAAACGAGGGTCAGTTGGGACCAATGATTGCCAATAAGGTGTGTATGTAACCAATAAGTTGTGTTCAGGACCAATGAGTCCCAATAAGGTGTGTTTAGGGGAATCGAGGGTCAGTTGGGACCAATGAGTCCCAATAACGTATGTATGTAACTAATAAGTTGTGTTTAGGAACAAAGAGTCCCAATAAGGTGTGTTTAGGGGTAACGAGGGTCAGTTGCGACCAATGTGTCCCAATAAGGTGTGTATGTAACCAATAAGCATGTTTAGGACCAATGATGTCCCAAAACGGTGTGTATGTAACCAATAAGTTGTGTTTAGGACCAATGAGACCCAATTAGGTGTGTTTAGGGGAAACGAGGGTCAGTTGGGAACAACGAGTCCCAATAAGGTGTGTTTAGGGGAAACGCGGGTCAGTTGGGACCAATGAGTCCCAATAAGGTGTGTATGTAACCAATAAGTTGTGTTTAGGACTAATGAGTCGCAATAAGGTGTGTTTAGGGGAAACGAGGGTCAGTTGGGACCAATGAGTCCCAATAGGGGGTGTATGTAACCAATAAGCATGTTTAGGACCAATGATAGCCCAATAAGGCGTGTATGTAACCAATAAGTTGTGTTTAGGACCAATGAGTCCCAATAAGGTATGTTTAGGGGAAACGAGGGTTAGTTGGGACCAATGAGTCCCAATAAGGTGTGTATGTAACCAATAAGTTGTGTTTAGGACCAATGAGTCACAATAAGGTGTGTTTAGGGGAAACGAGGGTCCGTTGGGACCAATGAGTTCCAATAAGGTGTGTATGTAACCAATAAGCATGTTTAGGACCAATGATGGCCCAATTAGGTGTGTATGTAACCAATAAGTTGTGTTTAGGACCAATGAGTCCCAATAAGCTGTGTTTAGGGGAAACGAGGGTCAGTTAGGACCAATGAGTCCCAATAAGGTGTGTATGTGACTAATAAGCATGTTTAGGTCCAATGATGGCCCAATAAGGTGTGTATGTAACCAATAAGTTGTGTTTAGAATTAATGAGTCCCAATAAGGTGTGCTTAGGGAAAACGAGGGTTAGTTGGGACCAATGTGTCCCAATAAGGTGTGTATGTAACCAATAAGTTGTGTTCAGGACCAATGAGTCCCAATAAGGTGTGTTTAGGGGAATCGAGGGTCAGTTGGGACCAATGAGTCCCAATAACGTATGTATGTAACCAATAAGTTGTGTTTAGGACCAATGAGTCCCAATAAGGTGTGTTTAGGGGAAACGAGGGTTAGTTACGACTAATGAGTCCCAATAAGGTGTGTAGGTAACCAAAAAGCATGTTTAGGACCAATGATGGCCTAATAAGGTGTGTATGTAACCAATAAGCTGTGTTTAGGACCAATGAGTCCCAATAAGGTGTGTTTAGGGGAAACGAGGGTCAGTTGGGACCAATGATTGTCAATAAGGTATGTATGTAACCAATAAGTTGTGTTTAGTACCAATGAAGTCCCAATAAGGTGTGTTTAGGGGAAATGAGGGTCAGTTGCGACCAATGAGTCCCAATAAGGTGTGTAGGTAACCAATAAGCATGTTTAGGACCAATGATGGCCTAATAAGGTGTGTATGTAACCAATAAGCTGTGTTTAGGACCAATGAGTCCCAATAAGGTGTGTTTAGGGGAAACGAGGGTCAGTTGGGACCAATGATTGCCAATAAGGTATGTATGTAACCAATAAGTTGTGTTTAGGACCA
>JBCNJP010000472.1:0-21000 GCA_039602395.1 Deinandra increscens subsp. villosa
TATGTAAATGTGGTGAAATTATACATGTGTAAAGCATATAGAATAAAGTTTGTTATAAGAACAAGATGTGAAATCTTACTTGTGTGAAACATGTAGGATAAGGTACGTTATCTGACTACGCGGTTAAATTCTTATTGTGTTAGCAATGTAGAATAAATATGAGGAAGCTAACTGTGGTGAAATTCTACTTGGATTAACCTTATAGAATAAAGTATACATAGGATAAAGATGGTGAGCCTCATTTTAGTGATAACTAACCAGAGTATAATCTGTGATGAGTTATGTTTTGTGTTAAACAAGTAGAGAAATAAATACTGTAAACATTAGGTGAAGATGCCTACCGAGTGCAAATCAAGAGTGGAAATGAATGAGGTTTGTAAGTAGTCAATGGCATGGGATATATAAGCATGTCAAGTTGCAAAGTGTGAATTATCATGGGAAGTCGAATAAGGTCTATGAGCTTACTGGTGGCATAACCCTCATGCTCATGGAAAGCTAGGAAGTAGGATGTGAATTTGGAGGGAGGAATAGAGGGTAATAGTGGTTCTACTATGTAGAATGTTAGAATAATGATGGATTTTGAAGTTATCATTAATAAGTGGTGGAAAGCTTTGTGGGCAATGCGATTAGGCATGTGGGTGACCAAGTTAAAGCAAAGGTAAGTATGTGAGGGGCGTTTACGCACCAGGAGAAAGGGGATGACTAGACCATATGTGGTTTATGAACCCATGAATGGTTAAGGAATGTAAGATTTCATGAGAGGTGAAGAGGTTGATTATAAACTTCCTTGCTTTGGACTCAGTAGTATACGAAACTGGCAAGATAGGAATGGAAAGTGTAACTTGTTAAGATTGTGTGTAAGTTGTTGACTCTATGAGTCGAAGGTTTCTAAAGTGGAGGATGATGCAGAAAAGGATGGACATTCTGCATAGTCAATAGTATGAGGTGTAAGTGATCACAAGGTTGTAGAGTGACCTAGAAGGTCACTGAATAAGATTTAGTAATCGCCCAAAAAGGATGATAATGGGTGAGGGGTCATATGTGTACACATGGGTTACATCCTACATAACGCGATCCCAATAAGAGTAGTGATAAGTATTTCTATAAGCTTTAAGAGTACATGATAGTTTCGAGGACGAAACTCTCTTTAAGAGGGGCGGAGTTGTAACATCCCGAAACCCTTTTTGGATTTAAATAATTATCTCTCGGTTTCGTGGAATTATAGGGCAGTGATGCTTAAATATTAACCCGATATAAGTATGGATGTTTTATTTATTTAAAGTTAGGGGCAATTTCTAAATAAAACATATAAGATTAGGGTGAAGGGTGTAAATTCCAAGTAGGTGGTTAAAAATTATTAATGAATAAAGTTGAGGGAGTCTATATGTAAATTCTATTAAAAAAAGAAAAGCAAAGAGAATGGGGAGAGTGGCTACGCAGAGAAAAAGAACGGGAGAAAGAAGAAAAGGGGGAGACCCCCTCCCTGGTCGCAATCTTCATTGGAAAAAAAAGGGTGGTGGTGGTGGTGGAAATCGATGGGTGTGAGCCCCTATAAGAGTTCTTCTGCGATTTGGGATAAGGTAGTCATCTTCATCATCTTCTTAATACTCCATGGATGTTTAGCAAAGATGATATGTAAACCTAGGTTTTTATGGGATTTGAAATTGGCTAAATTATGAGTTGAAATTAATTGTAGGAGCTTTATACGTGTAGATGAGCCACGGATTCTACTTGCATGATGAAATTCTTGTAGAAATTAGTGGAACTTGTAGGTGGGTTACACACCATTTATAGAACTCAAAATTTATGTTGAATGTGTGTGTGGGTCTAGTTAATTAGACCTCAAGAATACATAAGAATGAGCTAAAGATTATTAATTTGACCCAATCATGCGATTGGGAAAGTGTGTAAGCAAAGTTGGAATAAATTAGTATGTTAAATATAAATGTGATAGATTAAGTAGTTGGTATGCACACCAAGTGTTTGTGAAAATGCCTCAAGGAAATAGTGAACTTGAAAATATGGATTTTTGTCTAATTATAGTTAGTGAGGTATTTGAGAATCATGTATGATCATATTGCGAATGGTTAAGCTAAATACTTAAGTATTTATAGGTGATCAAGGAGGGAGTTCATGCCATTAAAGATGTGTAAAATGGAAGGCTCGAGGTAACACATAAATTTTTATAGTCTTATGTTACAAAGTATGCTATAAAGTAGTTTGATCTTAAGTGAGACTATAAATTTAGTTCGAGCATTATAATTGCCTATATTGTGATCGGTAACATAAGTTGAATGATGAAGTATGGTTTATGACCCATTTGGGGTAAGATAGATAATTCAAAGTGTGAATATAAAGTACGTTTTATGACCCGTTTGGGGGAAGATATATTCAAAGTGTTAATATAAAGTAAATGTTTTATGACCCATTTGGGGTAAGATAGATAATTCAAAGTGTACATATAAAGTATGTTTTGTGACCCGTTTGGGGTAAGATGGATTCAAAGTGTTTATATAAAGTATATGGTTTATGACCCATTTGGGGTAAGATAGATAATTCAAAGTGTGCATATTAAGTATGTTTTATGACCCGTTTGGGTTAAGGTGAATAAATCGATATGTGTTAACATAAAGTACGTTTTAAGAACTCGTTTGAGTTAAAGATGAATAAATCAAAGTGTGTGTTACTAAAGAATGACTATGACTTGTTTGGGTCAATGATGAATAACACCAAAGTGTGTTAGACAAAATGTGTTTTATGACCCGTTTGGGTAAGATGGATAAACTGTCACACCCCCAAAAATCCCACGCGCGACAACGCGCCGCAGGGAGCGTGACAAACTAGGATCGAACACATTAGCCATACGAACAGTCTATATGCAATGTAAAAGTAAAACCAGAGTAAATGCGTTTTTAAATGCGGAAGCGTAATCGACCAAGTTGTAATAATTGTTCAAGCGCCAAAACATGCGCAAACCAAAAGTTAATAAGTTTAATAAATAAATAAGTCTATGATGCATGCATGGTAATAGTAATCCTTATGTGGTGCATCCTAGCTCGTGGCAGGCAATCCAGTTTAGCGACCTGAGATATAACATGCTAAAGTGTCAACATAAAGGGTGGTGAGTTCACAGGTTTGATCAGTTCATTAGTTTAACAGTTCAGTTAAATCCAGATAATATATCAATAGTTAGCTAGACTATTTTCAAGAAATCAGTGCACGTTTGACTAGATCAACTAGCTATCCAGTTACTGAAGCTCGACAAGTTCAATTGTGCCTCGTTAAGAATAAGAAGTTTATAACACCCATTCGATATCCAATCGTGCCAGAGGGACTGACCCGGGTGGGGTTGTCAAACCCAGTAGATCTACTAAATAAGTTCCCGCTGATGTCACATTGACAGTAACTATAAGGTGAGGGCTTTATCATAAGTGTACCACTATCATTCAGGTGATATATATCTATCAGTTCAAGTGTTTGCATGTTAATCTCCCCCAACAGGATTTAAATAAGTAAAATGGGGCCGTGAAACTCACCTTAGGTTGCTCAGCAAAGTTTCTAGATAAAACAGTTAATTCAAGTAGCAAGAACGAGTCTTGTGCAAGCAATCAATCACCTAACGAGCATAAATGTATAAGTGTGTGTTCTATAACTAATAAATCTAACGTAGACGACAAAACGAGTGATCGTGGAATTTAAAACAAGTCGAGGATGGCACTTGTGCCAAATCCGAGCGATTATCGAAATACGCGAGAAAATACAATATATATTAATATTATATATTTTCCAAGTTTAAATATTCTAAAATAAATATATATAACATATATATTTACTAAACGTTCCAGAAATTTTAATAACAAATTTGCAAGTTCAACATATATTTATATAATATAGGTTATCATAAAATATTCGGTTGTTTCACTAAAAATCCGACGACATAGATTTATATATTAATATACTCAAGATGTATATATATATAGAAGTTAAATTATATATATTTTTAATTTAAAATGACAAGTTAATCATGATTTACGAGGTGTAAATGTCCCAAATATATTTTACGGGTTTTAGATATGATAGGGAACAATTTTGATACATAATCTAGCCACCAAATGCTCAAAACAATGCAAAAATAATAAAAACAGGAGATTTGGAGGTCCTCGGGTTCGAACCCGCGACCTCAAATTCTCTACTCAGTGCAGCGACCACCCTGGCCAGCGCTTGGTTTGTGACTGGAACCCGCTGAAAATGCTTTTGTCTAGTAGCGCTGACTAGGAACTGAGTTTAAAAGAAATCAAGGAACAAAAATGATGGCGATGGGACTCGAACCCGCGCCCCTCGTGTACGAGTACAGTGACTGAACTAGCTTGTCAGATTGGCGTCTGATTATAATACAGGAACTAAAATATATAACCTGTACCTGTCCGACTTCATCTTCTTCATTAAAGAATTACGGTGATCGGAACCCTAGTTCCGGTCGCCGGAAAATTGCGAAACTCAAATAAAATGTATAAAAGTGTGCGACTAGTACTCAGGGATAATTACCTTGGGTCGAAGATGAGAGATTGACGTGTTTAAGTCCCGAAACGAGACCCGAAAGTTCCGACGATCACCCCGCGGTTTGCTCGTCACACCCCCAAAAATCCCACGCGCGACAACGCGCCGCAGGGAGCGTGACAAACCAGGATCGAACACATTAGCCATACGAACAGTCTATATGCAATGTAAAAGTAAAACCAGAGTAAATGCGTTTTTAAATGCGGAAGCGTAATCGAGCAAGTTGTAATAATTGTTCAAGCGCCAAAACATGCGCAAACCAAAAGTTAATAAGTTTGATAAATAAATAAGTCTATGATGCATGCATGGTAATAGTAATCCTTATGTGGTGCATCCTAGCTCGTGGCAGACAATCCAGTTTAGCGACCTGAGATATAACATGCTAAAGTGTCAACACAAAGGTTGGTGAGTTCACAGGTTTGATCAGTTCATTAGTTTAACAGTTCAGTAAAATCCAGATAATATATCAATAGTTAGCTAGACTATTTTCAAGAAATCAGTGCACGTTTGACTAGATCAACTAGCTATCCAGTTACTGAAGCTCGACAAGTTCAATTGTGCCTCGTTAAGACTAAGAAGTTTATAACGCCCGTTCGATATCCAATCGTGCCAGAGCGACTGACCCGGGTGGGGTTGTCAAACCCAGTAGATCTACTAAATAAGTTCCCGCTGATGTCAACATTGACAGTAACTATAAGGTGAGGGCTTTATCATAAGTGTGCCACTATCATTCAGGTGATATATATCTAACAGTTCAAGTGTTTGCATGTTAATCTCCCCCAACAGAATTTAAATAAGTAAACTGGGGCCGTGAAACTCACCTTAGGTTGCTCAGCAAAGTTTCCAGATAAAATAGTTAATTCAAGTAGCAAGAACGAGTTTTGTGCAAGCAATCAATCACCTAACGAGCATAAATGTATAAGTGTGTGTTCTATAACTAATAAATCTAACGTAGACGACAAAACGAGTGATCGTGGAATTTAAAACAAGTCGAGGATGGCACTTGTGCCAAATCCGAGCGATTATCGAAATACGCGAGAAAATACAATATACATTAATATTATATATTTTCCAAGTTTAAATATTCTAAAATAAATATATATAACATATATATTTACTAAACGTTCCAGAAATTTTAATAACGAATTTGCAAGTTCAACATATATTTATATAATATAGGTTATCATAAAATATTCGGTTGTTTCACTAAAAATCCGACGACATAGATTTATATATTAATTTACTCAAGATGTATATATATATACCGAAGTTCAAACTTATGATATATGTTCTTAATTTAAAATGACAAGTTAATCATGATTTACGAGGTGTAAATGTCCCAAATATATTTTATGGGTTTTAGATATGATAGGGAACAATTTTGATACATAATCTAGCCACCAAATGCTCAAAACAATGCAAAAATAATAAAAACAGGAGATTTGGAGGTCCTCGGGTTCGAACCCGCGACCTCAAATTCTCAACTCAGTGCAGCGACCACCCTGGCCAGCGCTTGGTTTGTGACTGGAACCCGCTGAAAATGCTTTTGTCTAGTAGCGCTGACCAGGAACTGAGTTTAAAAGAAATCAAGGAACAAAAATGATGGCGACGGGACTCGAACCCGCGCCCCTCGTGTACGAGTACAATGACCGAACCAGCTTGCCAGATTGGCGTCTGATTTTAATACAGGAACTAAAATATATAACCTGTACCTGTCCGACTTCATCTTCTTCATTAAAGAATTTCGGTGATCGGAACCCTAGTTCCGGTCGCCGGAAAATTGCGAAACTCAAATAAAATGTATAAAAGTGTGCGACTAGTACTCAGGGATAATTACCTTGGGTCGGAGATGAGAGATTGACGAGTTTAAGTCCCGAAATGATACCCGAAAGTTCCGACGATCACCCCGCGGTTTGCTCGTCACACCCCCAAAAATCCCACGCGCGACAACGCGCCGCAGGGAGCGTGACAAACCAGGATCGAACACATTATCCATAAGAACAGTCTATATGCAATGTAAAAGTAAAACCAGAGTAAATGCGTTTTTAAATGCGGAAGCGTAATCGAGCAAAGTTGTAATAATTGTTCAAGCGCCAAAACATGCGCAAACCAAAAAGTTAATAAGTTTGATAAATAAATAAGTCTATGATGCATGCATGGTAATAGTTTTCCTTATGTGGTGCATCCTAGCTCGTGGCAGACAATCCAGTTTAGCGACCTGAGATATAACATGCTAAAGTGTCAACACAAAGGTTGGTGAGTTCACAGTTTGATCAGTTCATTAGTTTAACAGTTCAGTAAAATCCAGATAATATATCAATAGTTAGCTAGACTATTTTCAAGAAATCAGTGCACGTTTGACTAGATCAACTAGCTATCCAGTTACTGAAGCTCGACAAGTTCAATTGTGCCTCGTTAAGACTAAGAAGTTTATAACACCCGTTCGATATCCAATCGTGCCAGAGCGACTGACCCGGGTGGGGTTGTCAAACCCAGTAGATCTACTAAATAAGTTCCCGCTGATGTCACATTGACAGTAACTATAAGGTGAGGGCTTTATCATAAGTGTGCCACTATCATTCAGGTGATATATATCTAACAGTTCAAGTGTTTGCATGTTAATCTCCCCCAACAGGATTTAAATAAGTAAAATGGGGCCGTGAAACTCACCTTAGGTTGCTCAGCAAAGTTTCCAGATAAAACAGTTAATTCAAGTAGCAAGAACGAGTCTTGTGCAAGCAATCAATCACCTAACGAGCATAAATGTATAAGTGTGTGTTCTATAACTAATAAATCTAACGTAGACGACAAAACGAGTGATCGTGGAATTTAAAACAAGTCGAGGATGGCACTTGTGCCAAATCCGAGCGATTATCGAAATACGCGAGAAAATACAATATACATTAATATTATATATTTTCCAAGTTTAAATATTCTAAAATAAATATATATAACATATATATTTACTAAACGTTCCAGAAATTTTAATAACGAATTTGCAAGTTCAACATATATTTATATAATATAGGTTATCATAAAATATTCGGTTGTTTCACTAAAAATCCGACGACATAGATTTATATATTAATTTACTCAAGATGTATATATATATATTTATATATTTTACCTTTTTGTAATACTAGTTTTTATATCAATATATATATACATATAAAGATATATATTTTAATTTAAAATGACAAGTTAATCATGATTTACGAGGTATAAATGTCCCAAATATATTTTACGGGTTTTAGATATGATAGGGAACAATTTTGATACATAATCTAGCCACCAAATGCTCAAAACAATGCAAAAATAATAAAAACAGGAGATTTGGAGGTCCTCGGGTTCGAACCCGCGACCTCAAATTCTCAACTCAGTGCAGCGACCACCCTGGCCAGCGCTTGGTTTGTGACTGGAACCCGCTGAAAATGCTTTTGTCTAGTAGCGCTGACCAGGAACTGAGTTTAAAAGAAATCAAGGAACAAAAATGATGGCGACGGGACTCGAACCCGCGCCCCTCGTGTACGAGTACAGTGACCGAACCAGCTTGCCAGATTGGCGTCTGATTTTAATACAGGAACTAAAATATATAACCTGTACCTGTCCGACTTCATCTTCTTCATTAAAGAATTCCGGTGATCGGAACCCTAGTTCCGGTCGCCGGAAAATTGCGAAACTCAAATAAAATGTATAAAAGTGTGCGACTAGTACTCAGGGATAATTACCTTGGGTCGGAGATGAGAGATTGACGAGTTTAAGTCACCGAAACGAGATCCCGAAAGTTCCGACGATCACCCCGCGGTTTGCTCCGATTCGAAAATTGAAAGCTCCTGCTTGCTCGCTTTTGCAGAGGCGAACTCGATGGTGGTCGGATGGAGGTCGATCGTGCAGTGACTGGCCGGCAATACGAGTTCACCGGAAAACTTTCTAAAACCCAAAAACAGAGAAATCGAGAGAGAGAGAGAGCGACAAGAGTTGAGATGGTATGTTGAGGTTGGCAATGATTTCCGGGAGTTATACTCGACCTAATGATCAAGGGTCGATTGAAACTGATTGGGGTTTTAATTCTCGAATTCAAGTTGGTCGAAACCGTATTCCTGGTCTTGAATGGCTCGTAATTGCCATTAAATCAAGTTTTGGCATTTGATACTTTTAGTCCCTCAAGAATTAGAGAACAGGTTTGAGATATTTACAGAATAGCCCCTCCAGGTTTAGATTAAATAAAAACATGTTTCATAAATGACAAGATAAGCCCCCGAAGTTTTATAAAGGCTAACGACTCTAACGGAATTAACGGGAAATGTTTTTAACAACGAATATACGAAGGACGTTAAAATATATAGATCGTATAACTTTAATAAGAACATATAAACTTAAACGACTACCTAAAATCGTAAATAATAATTCTCAATTCTCTATTTTAAAGTCACATAAAATCATAGGTTTAAAAATCTATAACCTCCATGTATTTAAAGTACATAAATTATAAATAATGAATTGTAATTAAGATCCTTTAAAATCATAACTCATATATAATCAAATGATTAAAACCTTTTAATCACACAAAATTAAAATATCATTAAATTATATATGTATACATTTATATATTATAATTCCACACTTAACATAGAATTTCAATCGTTTAATTTTCCGTGCATGCTCGTAGTGATTGATCACACAAAACCCTAATTTGCTAAAGTCAACGCAGATAAGCACATAAATGTTCACACAACATTTAATACGTTTTACGTTCAGTTAATGTCGGAAAATGACATGAAAAGTCGGATTGTCACAGTATCCCCTTGTTGAAGAATTTTCGTCCTCGAAAATTGCGTAACGCGGTAAAAGTTAATGAGCTAGACAAAAAGAAAAGAAAAGAAAAATTCTCAGTCGTCACATCATCCCCTTGTTGAAGAATTTTCGTCCGCGAAAATTAAACCAGTACCTGAACTAGACGAAGGCTGAACCTTGAATAGTCTGGGATATTTCTTCATCATCTGATCTTCGCGTTCCCATGTGAATTCAGGACCATGTCTCGAGTTCCAACGAACTTTAACGATTGGGATTTTGCTACGCTTTAACTGTTTAACTTCCCGGTCCATAATTTCCACCGGTTCTTCGATAAATCGAAGTTGTTCGTCCACATGCAACTCTTCCAGTGGAGTGATTAATGTCTCATCTGATAAACATTTCTTTAAATTCGACACGTGGAAAACGTTATGTACCCCACTTAGTTCTGCTGGTAAGTTTAGTTCATATGCTGATAGGCCAACTCTATTAACAATCTCGAATGGCCCAATGTATCTCGGGTTTAACTTACCACGTTTACCAAAACGTACTACACCCTTCCAGGGTGAGACTTTTAACAAGACCTTGTCTCCTTCCTTAAATTCCAAAGGTCTTCGCCGTTTATCAGCATAACTTTTATGTCTATCTCGTGCGGCTGCCATACGATTACGAATCTGCACGATTTTCTCTGTTGTCTCGAGTACCAACTCAGGACCTGTGAGTTGACTGTCACCAACCTCGGCCCAACAGAGAGGTGATCTACACTTACGTCCATAAAGTGCTTCAAATGGAGCTACACCAATACTGGTGTGATAACTGTTGTTATAGGAGAATTCCACTAAGGGTAAGTGTTTATCCCAACTTTCACCGAAATCAATCGCACATGCACGCAGCATGTCTTCAAGAGTTTGAATGGTCCTTTCACTTTGGCCATCGGTCTGAGGATGATATGCAGTACTCATATCCAGACGCGATCCCAATGCTTCATGTAGAGATTCCCAACATTTGGACGTAAATCGAGCGTCTCGATCTGATATAATAGAAACTGCTACTCCATGTCGCGAGACGATCTCTTTAAGATAAATTTTGCCTAATGTCTCGAAGGTATCAGTTTCCTTGATCGGTAGAAAATGTGCCGACTTAGTTAAACGATCAATAATTACCCAAATTGTATCACATTTGCTTGCTGTACGGGGTAGCTTTGTGATAAAATCCATGGCGATACCCTCCCATTTCCACTCGGTAATTTTTGGCTGTTGAAGTAACCCTGCCGGTTTCTGGTATTCCGCCTTAACCTTGGAACAAGTCAAGCACTTGCTTACGTAAGTGGCAATGTCTGCTTTCATCTTTGGCCACTAGTAAATTAATTTCAAATCTTGGTACATCTTATCCGAGCCTGGATGAATAGAGTAACGAGACTTATGGGCTTCATCCATAATCAATTCCCTCAAATTTCCATACACGGGAATCCATATTCGGTTCGCACAATACCGGATACCATCGGATCTAACTTCCAGTAATTTATCCATACCCCGCAAGGATTCTAATTCAATGTTCTCATCTTTGAGTGCTTCGAGTTGTGCATTCCGGATCTGATCAGGTAATCCTGTATGAATAGTAAGTTGTAACGCACGAACTCTTCTAGGCTTGGGGTTGTCCTTCCGACTTAAGGCATCGGCTACTACATTAGCTTTGCCTGGATGGTACCTAATTGCGTAATCGTAGTCATTAAGAAGTTCCACCCAACGACGTTGTCTCATGTTCAACTCCTTCTGAGCAAAGATATGCTCGAGACTTTTGTGATCAGTGTAGATAGTACACTTTGTACCATAAAGATAATGTCTCCAAATTTTCAACGCGAAAATGACTGCTCCCAACTCCAAATCATGAGTTGTATAATTCTGCTCGTGAATCTTTAATTGACGAGAGGCATAAGCTATGACTTTCTCTCTTTGCATCAGCACGCAACCTAATTGTAACATCCCACATTGGTGGGGAGGGGAACTAAGCATGCCTTTATAAAGGTGTGGATACCTCCCCCACCAAGACGCGTTTTAAAACCGTGAGGGGCGGATGCCTGAGGGCATGCCGGCTGCCAAAGCGGACAATATCTTGGTTGCGACGGGTCTGGGCTGTTACAGATGGTATCAGAGCCGGTCGTCGGCCTCTGTGCCAGCGAGGACGATGGTCCCCTAAGGGGGGAGGATTGTAACATCCCACATTGGTGGGGAGGGGAACTAAGCATGCCTTTATAAAGGTGTGGATACCTCCCCCACCAAGACGCGTTTTAAAACCGTGAGGGGCGGATGCCTGAGGGCATGCCGGCTGCCAAAGCGGACAATATCTTGGTTGCGACGGGTCTGGGCTGTTACACTAATCCTTGCTTCGATGCATCACAATACACCATGAAATCATCACTACCCTCTGGCAGGGATAATATTGGCTCGCTACAAAGTTTCTGCTTTAGTAGCTGAAAAGCGGCGTCATGCTTTTCATTCCAGTTATACGCCGTTCCTTTATGCGTTACCGCCGTAAGAGGTTGGGCTATCTTTGAGAATCCCTCGATAAATCGTCTATAATAACCTGCCAAACCAAGAAATTGGCGTATTTTCGTTGGTGTCTTAGGCGCAGGCCAATTCTTAATTGCCTCAACTTTGATTGGATCAACGTGAATCCCCTGATCATTAACGATATGACCAAGAAATTGCACCTCACGCATCCAGAAATCACACTTTGAAAATTTTGCATACAATTGCTCCTTCTTGAGTAACTCTAAGATCAAACGAAGATGTTGTTCGTGCTCCTCTTTAGACTTAGAATAAATCAGAATATCATCAATGAAGACGATGACGAATTTATCGAGATATGGCTTGCAAACACGATTCATCAAGTCCATGAAAATCGCTGGTGCGTTGGTTAACCCAAATGGCATAACCATGAACTCATAATGACCATAACGAGTTCTAAACGCTGTTTTCGAGACATCCTCTTCACGGACTCTCAGTTGGTGATAACCTGATCTTAAATCGATTTTGGAATAGTAGCTAGATCCTTGTAGTTGATCAAACAAATCATCGATTCGGGGCAAGGGATAACGATTCTTGACAGTCACTTTGTTGAGTTCTCTGTAATCGATGCACATTCGAAAGGTTCCATCCTTCTTTTTAACAAACAACACTGGAGCTCCCCAGGGTGATGAGCTGGGCCTAATAAATCCCTTTTCAAGTAGTTCTTGAAGTTGAGTATATAGCTCTTGTAACTCATTTGGTGCTAAACGATATGGTGCACGAGCAATAGGTGCTGCTCCAGGAGCAAGATCAATCTGAAATTCGACTTCTCGATGAGGCGGTAGACCTGGTAGATCTTCCGGAAAGACTTCAGGAAAGTCCTTCACGATCGGGATATCTTCAATTCTCTTCTCCTCATTTGTTTTCTCTGAAATGTTCGCGAGAACAGCAAAATGTCCTTTACGCAAACACTTCTGTGCCTTGAGATAAGATATCACACCCATAACAGTACCACACTTTTCTCCTTGAACTGAGAGCAATTCTCCACTAGGCAACGGTATCCGAACAATTTTCTCATGACAAACGATTTCAGCACGATTCTTGGATAGCCAATCCATTCCCACAATAACGTCAAAACTTCCCAAGGTGATAGGCAAAAGATCTATTTCTAACTTATGGCCAGCCAATTCCAACTTACAGTCTTTAACTACATGGGTGGACTCAACAAGTTTACCATTAGCAAGTTCAACTACGTATTTAGCATCTAAAGGAGTCATGTTGGCATTTATCATATTGCTAAATTTAGTAGATATGAAGCTTCTATCAGCACCAGTGTCAAACAAGACTAGAGCATAATATCCGTTAAGAGAAAACTTACCGGTAACGACATTTGGATCTGCCCTAGCATCTCCCGAGCCTATGACAAAAGCTCTACCCCTGGCACCATTACCTCCATTGTTCCCATTGTTGTTGTTATTATTGCCATTGCGATTGTTATTGTTGTAGTTATTGTTGTTTCCACCGTTCAGCTGAGGACAATTCCTCTTTATGTGGCCTTCTTTCCCACAACTAAAACAACCTTTAGGGGCTTCAGCATCCTGAACTTGTTTCCCATTATTTTTGGCTGGGCAATCCTTGGATTGATGCCCCTTATTACCGCATTTGGCACACAAATACCTGTCACATGGACCATAGTGGTGGTAGTTGCACTTGTTGCACTGTGGGTACTTGCCCACATAACCCTGTTGTCCTTGATTCTGGTTATTCTGCTTCTGAGAATTGGATGAGAAATTTCTGGAATTGTTGAATCTGCGGTTCTGGTTTTGATGGTTCTGTTGATTGGAGGACTTGTTTCCAGACTGATTCCCAGAATTATCCCACTTTCTTTTGTTGTCAGAGGTTCCAGAAGTTCCTTTCTTAGGAGGTAAGACTCCTTGATCAACTGCTTGATTTGTGAGCCTATTAGCAATCCTTACAGCATCACGAATAGTCACAGGGTTTGAAGCAGTCACCATTCCCTGGATTTGGGGCACTAAACCCTTGATATACAGCTCGATTCTTCGGTAAGCAGGTGTGGCGATTCTAGGGCACAAATTCGCAAGAGAATTTGAGCGAGTAGTGTAAGCTTCAATTTCAGACCCTTCCATCTTGAGATTATACAACTCAGTTTCCAATTTCTGGATCTCATCCCGTGGACAATACTCTTCTTGTAGCAACTCTTTGAACTCGGCCCAAGGCATGGCATTAGCTTCTTCAATTCCCAGCATCTGCACCTCAGTCTTCCACCAGGTGAGAGCCGGTCCCTCCAAAGTGCCCGTGGCAAATTTCACCTTGCTAGCCTCAGGACAGTTGCACATCTCAAAAGCAGATTCCACTTTTTCAATCCAGTGGAGTAGGCTAACAGCTCCTTCAGTCCCTTTGAACTGATTAGGCTTACAGTCCATGAAAGTCTTAAATGTAGCATTACCTGTACATACATTCATACAATCATTCAATCACAGATTACCAATATGTGTGATCACATCAAACAACCAAACACGACATTTTGTGTTACCTTGGGGTGGCCCTGCATTGCCTGCACCTTGGGCATGTGCCGCTAAAGCATCAGCCACATGTTGGTTGATTAGTGCAGCCAATTGAGCCGGTGTCATGTTTGGTACATTTCTGTCTGCCATTATCTTCAATTCACAATTACCCAAAATGAGAATAAGATATAACATGAATCACAACAACCATCACATAAGTAATAAATTACTTCACAAGAGACAATCACATATTAAATAGTAAATCCCATTTCAAATAAAATGCAACTCGTTCACAAATTATCCAACAGAAATTCAAAATTCAAAATGCATAGTCTTGGGAACATCCTCCCGATAAAACAAACAACCAAACAAAACAAAAGTGAAAACAATAAACTCAAGCGCTATCATGGTCACTGGATGCATCAGGCATCTCCTCCTCTGGTTCCTCCTCGGGATCCTCTTCAGGTTCTTCTTCGGGATCCTCCTCAGGTTCTTCCTCGGGATCCTCCACAATGGGTTCTTCAACAGGTTCTGCCGGAGCCGGAGGTGCAACCAGAGCCGGAGCCGGAGCCGCAGCCTCCCTGGCCAACTCAAGCTCAGCAACTCGAGCCGTGAGTGCCTGAACCAGCTCTGAGAGATGATCCACCTGATAATACGTGTCACTCAGTGTTACTTGATGCTCGGCCTGGCGCATATTAGTCCCTTCCAACTCTTCCTTAAGGATAGCAACTCTGAGACTGGTGTTGGCCCCATTATCTTGCAGTTCTCTGACCATATCAAATAGCTTCCTAATGTCCCTGAGCGCGCGGTCAAACATAGAGACCATTGCCGCGACGACCCTTTCAATAGCATACGGCAGTTCGGGTAGAAAGAATCGAGTGGACGACGGCTCTGTTGGAGTAGGTGGCACTTGCTCCCGATGAACCCAACTGGCCACAAGTGACTCGTACCAGTTCCAGCTGCCGTTGTCTCTTCCACGAACGACATTTGGTTCTCCATAAACGTGGCCCTCGGAAGTTATCCTCCGAACACCATGAGTCGGGGTAGTAGGACCCGAAGTAACCCGCCTACTGGTGACGGATGGGGATGATGATGAGGATGATTGGGAAGCGGATATCCATCCAGCCATGTCTGCATATATACCATATATATATACATATATAAGTACAAGTAACACATAGTCAAATAGTCACATACTAGTGTGTGTGTTCGAGTGTATGACTAAGGTGTGTCTAAGGCTATAGTCGGTCTACTAATGCAAACCTAGTTCACTATAACCAATGGCTCTGATACCAATCTGTCACACCCCCAAAAATCCCACGCGCGACAACGCGCCGCAGGGAGCGTGACAAACCAGGATCGAACACATTAGCCATACGAACAGTCTATATGCAATGTAAAAGTAAAACCAGAGTAAATGCGTTTTTAAATGCGGAAGCGTAATCGACAAAGTTGTAATAATTGTTCAAGCGCCAAAACATGCGCAAACCAAAAGTTAATAAGTTTGATAAATAAATAAGTCTATGATGCATGCATGGTAATAGTAATCCTTATGTGGTGCATCCTAGCTCGTGGCAGACAATCCAGTTTAGCGACCTGAGATATAACATGCTAAAGTGTCAACACAAAGGTTGGTGAGTTCACAGGTTTAATCAGTTCATCAGTTTAACAGTTCAGTAAAATCCAGATAATATATCAATAGTTAGCTAGACTATTTTCAAGAAATCAGTGCACGTTTGACTAGATCAACTAGCTATCCAGTTACTGAAGCTCGACAAGTTCAATTGTGCCTCGTTAAGACTAAGAAGTTTATAACACCCGTTCGATATCCAATCGTGCCAGAGCGACTGACCCGGGTGGGGTTGTCAAACCCAGTAGATCTACTAAATAAGTTCCCGCTGATGTCACATTGACAGTAACTATAAAGTGAGGGCTTTATCATAAGTGTGCCACTATCATTCAGGTGATATATATCTAACAGTTCAAGTGTTTGCATGTTAATCTCCCCCAACAGGATTAAAATAAGTAAAATGGGGCCGTGAAACTCACCTTAGGTTGCTCAGCAAAGTTTCCAGATAAAATAGTTAATTCAAGTAGCAAGAACGAGTCTTGTGCAAGCAATCAATCACCTAACGAGCATAAATGTATAAGTGTGTGTTCTATAACTAATAAATCTAACGTAGACGACAAAACGAGTGATCGTGGAATTTAAAACAAGTCGAGGATGGCACTTGTGCCAAATCCGAGCGATTATCGAAATACGCGAGAAAATACAATATATATTAATATTATATATTTTCCAAGTTTAAATATTCTAAAATAAATATATATAACATATATATTTACTAAACGTTCCAGAAATTTTAATAACGAATTTGCAAGTTCAACATATATTTATATAATATAGGTTATCATAAAATATTCGG
Organism: Deinandra increscens subsp. villosa; assembly: GCA_039602395.1. Taxonomy (NCBI): domain Eukaryota; kingdom Viridiplantae; phylum Streptophyta; class Magnoliopsida; order Asterales; family Asteraceae; genus Deinandra; species Deinandra increscens. The sequence continues at coordinate 16,807 of JBCNJP010000472.1, forward strand.
TTGTTTCACTAAAAATCCGACGACATAGATTTATATATTAATTTACTCAAGATGTATATATATATATTTATATATTTTTACCTTTTTGTAATACTAGAATTTTTATATCAATATATATATATAGATATATAGAAGTTAAACTATATATTTTTAATTTAAAATGACAAGTTAATCATGATTTACGAGGTGTAAATGTCCCAAATATATTTTACGGGTTTTAGATATGATAGGGAACAATTTTGATACATAATCTAGCCACCAAATGCTCAAAACAATGCAAAAATAATAAAAACAGGAGATTTGGAGGTCCTCGGGTTCGAACCCGTGACCTCAAATTCTCAACTCAATGCAGCGACCACCCTGGCCAGCGCTTGGTTTGTGACTGGAACCCGCTGAAAATGCTTTTGTCTAGTAGCGCTGACCAGGAACTGAGTTTAAAAGAAATCAAGGAACAAAAATGATGGCGACGGGACTCGAACCCGCGCCCCTCGTGTACGAGTACAGTGACCGAACCAGCTTGCCAGATTGGCGTCTGATTTTAATACAGGAACTAAAATATATAACCTGTACCTGTCCGACTTCATCTTCTTCACTAAAGAATTCCGGTGATCGGAACCCTAGTTCCGGTCGCCGGAAAATTGCGAAACTCAAATAAAATGTATAAAAGTGTGTGACTAGTACTCAGGGATAATTACCTTGGGTCGGAGATGAGAGATTGACGAGTTTAAGTCCCGAAACGAGACCCGAAAGTTCCGACGGTCACCCCGCGGTTTGCTCCGATTCGAAAATTGAAAGCTCCTGCTTGCTCGGTTTTGAGAGGCGAACTCGATGGTGGTCGGATGGAGGTCGATCGTGCAGTGACTGGCCGGCAATACGAGTTCACCGGAAAACTTTCTAAAACCCAAAAACAGAGAAATCGAGAGAGAGAGCGCGACGAGAGTTGAGATGGTATGTTGAGGTTGGCAATGATTTCCGGGAGTTATACTCGACCTAATGATCAAGGGTCGATTGAAACTGATCGGGGTTTTAATTCTCGAATTCAAGTTGGTCGAAACCGTATTCCTGGTCTTGAATGGCTCGTAATTGCCATTAAATCAAGTTTTGGCATTTGATACTTTTAGTCCCTCAAGAATTAGAGAACAGGTTTGAGATATTTACAGAATAGCCCCTCCAGGTTTAGATTAAATAAAAACATGTTTCATAAATGACAAGATAAGCCCCCGAAGTTTTATAAAGGCTAACGACTCTAACGGAATTAACGGGAAATGTTTTTAACAACGAATATACGAAGGACGTTAAAATATATAGATCGTATAACTTTAATTAGAAAATATAAACTTAAACGACTACCTAAAATCGTAAATAATAATTCTCAATTCTCTATTTTAATGTCACATAAAATCATAGGTTTTTAAATCTATAACCTCCATGTATTTAAAGTACATAAATTATAAATAATGAATTGTAATTAAGATCCTTTAAAATCATAACTCATATATAATCAAATGATTAAAACCTTTTAATCACACAAAATTAAAATATCATTAAATTATATATGTATACATTTATATATTATAATTCCACACTTAACATAGAATTTCAATCGTTTAATTTTCCGTGCATGCTCGTAGTGATTGATCACACAAAACCCTAATTTGCTAAAGTCAACGCAGATAAGCACATAAATGTTCACACAACATTTAATACGTTTTACGTTCAGTTAATGTCGGAAAATGACCTGAAAAGTCGGATTGTCACATAAACCAAGATGTGTTTATAATAAGAATGTTTTACGACCCGTTTGGGTAAGATGGATAAACCAAGATGTGTTTATACTAAGAATGTTTTATGACACGTTTGGGTAAGATGGATAAACCAAAATGTGTTTATAATAAGAATGTTTTACGACCCGTTTGGGTAAGATGGATAAACCAAAATGTGTTTATAATAAGAATGTTTTACGACCCGTTGGGGTAAGATGGATAACCAAGATGTGTTTATAATAAGAATGTTTTATGACCCGTTTGGGTAAGAGGGATAAACCAAAATGTGTTTATATAAAGAATGTTTTATGACCCGTTTGGGTAAGGTAAGAGGGATAAACCACAATGTGTTTATATAAAGAATGTTTTATGACCCGTTTGGGTAAGAGGGATAAACCAACATGTGTTATATGAAGAATGTTTTATGACCCGTTTGGGTAAGATGGATAAACCAATATGTGTTTATATAAAGTATATGTTTTATGACTTGTTTAGGTAAGAAGGATAAACCAAAGTATGCGATGAAATAAAGTATGTTTTATGACCCGTTTTGGGTTAAGATAGATAAATCAAGGTATGTGATCAAATAAAGAATGTTTTATGACCTGTTTTGGGTTAAGATAGATAAATCAAAGTATGTTTTTTATATAGTATGTTGAAAGCCCGGTTGGCTTAAGGTGGATGAATCTAAGAGTGTTTATAAAAAATGTATGAGTTCTTATACTTTAAGTGGCACCTTCGGGCGAAAGAATGCAACAAGTGTGATATATGTTTATGTGGAAAAAAAAGAAGAGAATAATGATAAACCCAATAGTATGCTGAGGGTTGATATGCAAGTAGTGGTTAAGGTGAGACTTGGTTATGTTTTATCTTATCCATGTTATGAATGCTTGGTAAGCTAAGATGGAATGTGGTAAATGTTATTTTAAGACGAGAATAAGAAATGGAGTTAATAGTTGGCCTTTTTAAGGATGAATGATGGTGAAATGGGTCAACGGGTTGGGAATTCGTAATATTGAATACCATACGTTGAATCCGTAGAAATGGATGAAAATAAATATATCATTGTATGAATAATATCTTATTTTAAGTATGGCCAAAAAGAATGAGAATGAATAGGATTTTTGCAGCACAAAGTGAAAATGCCAAAAAATTGACTAAGTGAGATAAACTGACAAAATCTGTTATGATCCCTGGAAATTCACTTCCAAGCGTATCGCTTGGAAGTGATGTAGATGTAAGCGATACGTCTGGATCTCTGACGTGGCGTGAGAGATCCTTCGCGATACGCGATGGACCCAAGATTCGGTCTTTTGTTGTTCTTCCTTTTCAAGGGAGGATAGTTTGGGTTATTGGTTGTTTTTGTCACCAATACTAATGTGTTACTGGTATTTGTGACAGGAAAGGAATGGGTCACGATCAGGCGAAGCTTTCGAAGAACCGAACACCAATGGGAGTATGTGTTAAAAGTTTAATGAAGATGATGTTTAATTAAGTTGCATACTCTGATAAGGGGTTATATTCTAACCCAAACGAAGTTTTGGGATGGCCATTGTTAAACCTTTTGGGTAAAACGTTGTTTTAGCTGGCGAAATTTTCTGGGACCGATTTTTCAAAGGTGTAATTTCTGCATTATAAGGATAGGGTGTTACACAGCGAGGCCTACGACGGGGTCGCTGGCCATCTGCAGCAACAGGAACCACTTCCTGATTTCAGTGTCGCCCGTTCCAAACTTGTGCTTGAGGAGACCAGAAAAACCGGGCACACTGCCCAAAACGCATCCGCCGCCACAGCAGCTCTTACCGCCACCGCCCACCATGCTGCGCCGTAATCTGACCAGCGACCTCCATTTGATCAGCACCCTTCAGGCCGCAATTCGGGTCGAAATCGGTCCACTAACAGAGGTCGGTCTCGCTCCTCCAACAACCGCAGTCGCCCGGTGTTTCCGGCCCAGTTGTTTCAACCGTGTGCCCAGCCTCCTCAACCCCATTCGGTCCGGCTTGTTCAGCCCACTTGGCCCAGCCCGTGGTCTCACCCCATGTCCATTTGCCGCCCTGGGACTCGTTGGCTTTACTGCAGCAGTGAAAGGGGGGCTCCTCAAATGCATCGGGTATTCTAGGTCCTAGGCCATAACAAGCTTCCAACGCTTCAAAGGATGCCTACACTCCCACGGAACTTGGTCAAGCTTTTCAGTCGATTACACTTAATCCGCAAGATCCATAGTGGTATTTGGACACGGGTGCAACCTCGCATATGACAAGTAATCCAGGTAATCTTAAGTTTTATTTCAATACACTGCCTCGAAATATTGTTTTTGGTAATGGCGCTACAATACTGGTTCATGCTACTGGACACTCAACCTTAAACCCACCCTTAGCACAACTCCGGCTACTTCACCTTTTATATGCACCCAACCTTGTCAAAAATTTGA
>JBCNJP010000473.1:0-20807 GCA_039602395.1 Deinandra increscens subsp. villosa
GCAACAACGTTGGCAATCCCACGATACTCGGTGATGTGTTCGGAACGACACTAAAAAATACTAACTAAACCTAGACCTAGACACACCTAAATTTTACCGAAACTACCTAAAACTAGACCAAACCCTAAGGCAAGTGTACCTGTCAGATTGTAGCTAAGCTAAGGTAAGACCGGGAATATCGAACCCTAGAGACACTCTGTAGACAAAATTAACCTAGGACCTAAGAATTGGAAATTTGAGAAATTGATTTGGGTTTTTGATTTTAGGAATTAAAGTAAAAAACTAATGCAACTGATAAACAGACAGCAGGAAAACTTAGAGAATAATCAAATACGAGAAAGACACCACCTAGACCTAGAATCCCAACCAAGACCTACAACTTAATCTGGCTATGACAACTCTGATGAAGCTAATTCACCTTTTAAGTCTTTCATAGCGAATGTTCCTAACGTTCGGAGTTCACCTTATGGGTACATCCAACCTCAACTAGACCTAACCACCCTCGAAATAATCTAAGGCACCTTAAGCTAGCAGGAACTACCACTAATCAACACAACTGGCACGAAATAACAAGCTAACTAATTTCCTAGGGCATCCCTCTCCCGATGGCGATGTGATCCTAATCCACTAGTCAACCCAACTACCCGACCTAGCTATCACCTCCCGGCTTGTCTAACTAGAGCAGGACACTAATTCAAGGAATCAACTTTCAATTAGTAATTCAAATTAACAGCAAACACACAGTCACACTACCAATTAACCTAACTCAAACCGAAAGACATCCGCAAGCAAGGTAACTACTAATTGGAAATCCAAACCCTAATTTTAGTACTCTTTGCATACAATTATGTTAATTAATGGATTTGAATAGAAACATAACATCAATCAAGTTGTCAAAAGCCAAATAAAGCCATAAATACAGTTATTCATCATAAACGATCTAGGCGGTGATAAACGCCTAGCCTACAATCATGTCTAGATCAGAAAACATCATAAAAATTCTGTCTTTAACCATAAACATAACTGAGTCTAAGAATTAAACAAGAAAAAGAAGAAATCGGATAAACCGGGTATGGATTTGATGATTGATTCTTGATCCTCCGATGAATCTCCTTGTTCCCAGCTCTCTCTTGTCTCTAAAAATCGCCTCTGGTTCGCCTTTAGCCGTCTGGAAGTCGAGATGATGCGAATACAACCCTAAAGGTCAAATTTATATCAACCCCGTTATGTTTCCGGAAACTCACCTCCAAGCGTATCGCTTGGAGGCCATGTGTTTTTGCACGTCAAGAAAAAGTGAGTGTCATCGTTTGCGTGTCAAGGAAGGCCCTGTTTCTAGTAGTGAGTGTCAGGACACCCGGCCCAGTCAGCGTCAGTATATGCCAACAAAGTAGTAGAAGCGGACCCGCGAAGAGTTAGGCCATAATGAGGCGTCCCCTGAATGTAACGGATAATCCGCTATAAAGCATTCTAGTGATCCAGGTGAGGGGCGTGCATGTGCATACAAACCTACTGAACCGCATAAGTAAGATCCGGACGAGTGAACGCCAAATACTGGAGTGCTCCGGCGAGACTACGAAATAAAGTAGCATATATTTACAAAGATAACCCTATACAAATAACTAGAATACAAACTAATTATAAAGTAAATATTCTAGTCTATTATGGAGCTCCATGGGTTAAAACGGTCTTGGGCCGGTAGGAACCAGATGGACTTCGTAAATTACATGTGCAAATGGACCATCTTTTTTTTTTCCTTGTATTTAATTTCAATACCATTATGTTATACAAAAATATTATAGTTAATTTTTCCATTATTACAAGAGTATTATACATGGATGTGTGGGCCCAAAACACCACCTCAATCTTGCATGGCTAGACTGGCCGGCCATTCCTTTGTATACTGAGCTAAGCAAGAAAAGAGCTTTTCATCATCTACTTAACAACATTCCATCAAACCCTACCACTTCATAACAACCAACAACAAATAAACACACACTCTCTCTCTCTCATGGCCAATACTCTCGCTCCTCCTCTCCTCTCCCTCTTCTTTCTCACCCTCTTCCACCCTTCACATTCCTCCTCAGATGCATTCATCTACGCAGGCTGTTCCCAGATCAAATACGCCCCCGGCTCACCATACGAATCCAACCTCGACTCGCTCCTCACCTCCCTCGTCAACTCCGCCACCTACTCCTCCTACAACAAATACAGCATCTCCGGCTCCACCCAACAAGACGTAATCAACGGCATCTACCAATGTAGAGGCGACCTCGCCATGCCGGACTGCGCCACATGCGTGGCACGCGCGGTGACTCAAGTCACCCCGCAGTGCCCCCAGACATGCGGTGGCGCAGTCCAGCTGGAGGGGTGTTTTGTCAAGTATGACAATACCAGCTTCATTGGGGATGAAGATAAGACTGTTGTGTTGAAGAAATGCGCCCCGGCCGTGGGGTACGATCAGGAGGTGATGGGGCGGAGGGATGCGGTGCTGGCGAGCCTGGGTTCGGCGGGTGGGTTGTATAGGGTGGGTGGCTCGGGGGATGTGGAGGGGGTGGCTCAGTGTGTGGGTGATTTGAGTAGTGGGAAGTGTCAAGATTGTGTGATGGAGGCGATTGGGCGGTTGAAAAGTGATTGTGGTGGTGCGGTTTTTGGTGATGTGTTTTTGGGCAAGTGTTATGCGAGGTATTCGACTAGTGGAGCTCATGCTTATGCCAAATCTCATCACGGTAACTTTTTCTTTTTTTACTTTTTTTGTTTTTTGAACACTGAAATCGTGTTAAAATTAAGAGACAAAAGTTGCATGGTCTTATTCTCATATCATTATTGATCAAATTACAGTTAAAAATCGTTGTTTGTAAATTATATACACAACGAACTTTGAACTTTTTAACGTTTGAATTTTTAAAACTTTATAAAGTCAACAATCATATATATGAAAAAGTTAAATGGTTGTTTGAAATGTTTTAAAAGTTAAACGGGCATCGAAAATATGAGCAAATGACCATTTAAAATGGTGTGAGATTAGATTTTTAGATGACGTGAGGTTAAATTTTATAAGGTTTCCTTTCATACTATCATAACTTAAATAGTAAACTTGTATTTATAAAGATTTCAACTCAAATTATTTAATTTTATGTCAAACAATTATCGATACCACTAGTACACTAGACAATTTTTTTTAACTGAAAGTATAAATATAAACTGTTAGTTTTTTTCCTTTTTACGTGACGGGACACTGGTACTATGAAGTTAAATCCTTCATATATAAAACAAAAAGATAATAAAAAGCTAAGTCGAAAAAAGCGCATCTGAATTGATGTTTGTGCTTTTCCTTTTTGTTGCTTTTAATAAATTTTTACAAATCGATCACTTCATCTATGTGCTAAGTAACTAATTATTTAATTGTATTTTGTCTGCCTTTGCTACTCTCAATAAACAAAAAGTAGCTATAATACTGTATATATTAAAAAAATAATAATAAGAAAACTAGAATGATCAGGTTTTACTATTTGACGCCGCGGTAATGACATACATGTAAAGATTACATAAATAAAAAAATTACATATTATTATTAAATGCTTAAAGTATTAAGCTTACCATCTATATTAAAATTTTCAAAATTTTATATTGACATTTTAGTATATATAGATATATAAAATTAATAAATTTTAATCATCATGTAAGATGACACTAATCTGTATTTAAACTTGTCAAGATCGATAAGGTAGCATTTCACATGTTTAAGTATATATGGTTGGCCTAATGGTATTTGGAGTTGTTGTTTGAGCTTTTGGCTAAAGAGGTCACGAGTTTGAATATGACGATCCTGTTCTGTTATTTCGGCTAAGGGATGTTTTCGGTATGGTTTGACCGGTTCAACTTATATTTTTAGGCAAATTGCGGTTTGGTATAAACATAAACCAAACCGGTTATTTACAAAAAAAAATGTTTCTTCTTAAAAAATGTTTTTTTACCAGACTAGTCTCGATCCTCAAAAAAGACAAAGCCTCTTAATTACCGACCAGTAGGTTACAACCCAACTGACATATAACATCATTGAACCTTTTTAAACGGCCAGCGAATGCCCCGAAAACCCCGCGAGTTGAAATCATTCCAGAGAAAATCCATATCCGCAAACGACCGGGTGATAAAACTGGGAGCTCGGGGATCCAACTTGTGACCTCTCCATCCTAAATCTCCTGTTATTACTAGTAACCACTCGGACAAGTCCTCGGGTTAATACCATTTAACTAATCAAGGTAGACAACTATAAATTTTTTATTTGTGACAGGTGAGCATGATGAAGCAGAAAAGACATTTGCCATAATAGTCGGATTACTTGCTGGGGTTGCACTTGTAATAATTTTCCTAACTTTCATGAGAAAAGCCTTCGGTAGAAATGGTAACTTTCCTATAAACTCTAGAATAAATTCATCACATATTCACATCTACAATTTAAGGTTTTTAAATTCACAACCTTTTGAATTAATAAAACACCATTACGTATCACTAACTTATAGTCTACAAGGTTTAAAGTTCAAACCTGTAATTTTTTTACTTGAGAGCACACCATATAGTACACATTGTCCCTTATTGAGAAGAAGTTATTGTGTAAGATAATAAAAACCTTTTCAACTATAAGTTATATTTTATAAAATTTTCATATTCAAGCAAGTAATTTTATATACCTTTGTGTTAAATAGCTACATGTGATTTTAAGTCTTTTTTCACTTATTAAGCTGTTATAAAATCGTTTTAATGAAAACCAACCCACTAGCAATACCTTTTATTTTTATAACATTTGGGCCCTCAATTGCACCTTATTGTATATACCTTTTTTAAAAGCAACTTTTTGGTATATACTTTCACTTTTCTTTTTTACTTTTTTTGTTAAACTTTCTATTTAATTAATTATTTTGAATTGTTTTCAGGTAAATAAATGAAATACTTTATGAAAAAGTTGAAAGGGTTGCATGCATGGTCTCCACCCTCATCACCTTTGCTGTTTCAACTGCTTTTTCTCTTTTTCCTTCATCATGTAAACTTACATTTTAATTTTAATTTATTTTTAACTTATTGTGATCATTACTTTTTGATTGAATATAATGCCTATGTAATGAATTATAAAGGGAAAATTCCCAAAATGTTCATTTTAAATAATTTTGCGACCTTTTGTCCATTCGAAAAGTCTTTGCATCATTTTGTCAATGTTTTGTGTTCTTGCTCTCCCATAGATTTATGTTCGTCCGACCCTTTAATATCCTATCACAGCGTGCCACGTGGCACTATGATTAAATCTATCTTAAAAGTATAGTCGAATCTACCATAAAAGTATAGTCAAATCTACCATAAAATATGATCGAATCTACCAACAAAATATGGTCGAATCTACCAAGAAACTATGGTCGAATCCTACGTGTTTTTTTATTGGTTCCAAAAATGTGTAGTTGACATATTTTATGGTCGATTAGACCATACTTTTATGGTCAAACAATCATTATTTATGAAGAGTTGATAGAAAAATGTGCTAGTAAAAATGCTAAAAGAGCTTCACAATTTGTTTAGGTATATAAAGATTGGTTTTATCTACTGTATATCACAATTCTTGATACATTATTGACTTTGTATATATATGGTTTTGAGTGGGGGAAGTTTCGCACCCTTTGGTGGAGATTTATCGCCACCATAGCTTTAGGTGGGGACAAATCGCCACCATAGACCTCGTCAGCGGAACTCCGTCGCTACAGCTCAACAAATTTCGCCACCGAAAGTCTTGCCACCGAAGGTTGTTCTTTCGTGGCGACAATTCGCCTTCTAAACTTCGTCACGATATATATAACTGTTAAAAAAATGATTTAATAAATTTTTTGTCGACTTTTGGTGGCAAAAAGTCCCCACCATAGCCTTTTTTTTATTTTTAAGTTTTAACCTCTTGTGGCGAAATGTCCCCACCATAGATTTACTTTTTTTTAATACTAATCTATGGTGGCGACTTTTACACACCATAGATTCAATGATTTTGCCCGGCTGTTTTTAGCAGTACCTATGGTGGCAAAATGTCCCCACCATAGACTTTAAAAAATAATTATACTGAGCCTTCGGTGGAGACTTTTCGCCACCATAGCTACTGCTTTATAAATTTATTTTTATTTTTTTTTATTTTTTTTTTATTTTTCAGGTTTTTTAACCCAATAAAACAATCATAATTCTCTCAAATCCAAAATAATTCACAAAACGAACTAAAATAACCATTAACATAAACATTTCATGTTAAACATGTTCAAAATACAAACTAGCTAGATGAGTTTCGCACACAAATATCTAATCATCATCTTGACGTTATTCTTGTAGGTTTCGTTGTAGTTGTTGTTGTATTTGCAGGGTCAACAAACTCATTATTGCAGCCAATTGTTGTTGGGTTTGTTGTTGCAGCTGTTGTGTTTGTTGTTGTTCGTGGGCAAGCAACATTTGTCGTTGGGCTTCGTATTTCTTTTCCAACTCCTCATATTTTTGTGATGAGGAACCACCATAATCGTATGCGAAAGATGGTTCTGCAACCGTGCGACCAATGCCTTTTCGATGCCCACTTCTTGCTTTCAAGGCACGCATGAGGCATTCATCCTCATCAACCTCTTCTGTTCCTTCCTCTAGTTGCATATCTTCCTTTGTTTTCATAATTTTTTCCTACATCATAAAAACAAGTACCAAATTTTAATAAACATATAACACTTGATATATCCAACAATAGGGGATGGATATAATGAAAACCACTTTGAGTTGGAAAAACCATGGAAACTACCACAAAAAGATTTTTTTTTTCTTTAAAATTTTTGTAGTGATTATATTCATTAATACAAGCTCTATGGTGAAAAAAAAATCAAAAAAACGCTAGTAGTTTTTTTTTAAAAATGTGTAGTTGACATATTTTATGGTCGATTAGACCATACTTTTATGGTCAAACAATCATTATTTATAGTCGAACAAACCATACTTTTATGGTAGATTCAACCATATTTTATGGTAGATTCAATCATTAGTGTCACGTGTCAAGATGTCACACCCCCAAAAATCCCACGCGCGACAACGCGCCGCAGGGAGCTTGACAAACCAGGATCGAACACATTAGCCATACGAACAGTCTATATGCAATGTAAAAGTAAAACCAGAGTAAATGCGTTTTTAAATGCGGAAGCGTAATCGACAAAGTTGTAATAATTGTTCAAGCGCCAAAACATGCGCGAACCAAAATTTAATAAGTTTGATAAATAAATAAGTCTATGATGCATGCATGGTAATAGTAATCCTTATGTAGTGCATCCTAGCTCGTGGCAGACAATCCAGTTTAGCGACCTGAGATATAACATGCTAAAGTGTCAACACAAAGGTTGGTGAGTTCACAGGTTTAACAGTTCAGTAACGTTTCAAGTTCAGTTTAAGATTGATCGTTCAATAACGTCAAGTTGTAAGAGCATAATCACTAATATATATCAAATAGCTAGCTAGGCTATATACATGAAACTTCGCACGTTGATGGTCACCGAAGCTAACAGTTGTACATAGTTTGCCTTGTTGTGTTTAGGACGAATATAACACCCGTTCGATATCCAATCGTGTCAGAGCGACTGACCTGGGTGGGGTTTGTCAGACCCAGTAGTACTACAATATATTTCCCGCTATCGTCATTAATACTAACGGTACCATAGGAAGGACTTTGTTGTATAGTGTGCTACAAGTACTTCAAGTGATATATAAAAGTCTAATTATCTCAGTTGTGTAAATCATGCATGTTAATCTCCCCCAAAAGGATTAAAACAGTAAAATGGGGCCGTGAAACTCACCTTAGGTTGCTCGGCAAGGTTTCCAGACAAACAGTTAATTCAAGTAGCAAGAACGAGTCTTGTGCAAGCAATCAATCACCTAACGAGCATACGAGTATAAGTGTGTGTTCTAAACTATTAAATCTAACGTAAACGATGAAAACGATGAATCGTGAAGTCCGGAATAAGTCGAGGATGGCACGTGTGCCAAATCCGAGCGAATATCGAAATAACGCGAGAAAATCCAATATATATCTTTAATATATATTTTCTAAGTAAATACATATATATTATATATATATATTTAAATAAATGTTCAAGTGACGTTGATAATAAAGTTTTAACAAGTTATATATATATATATATATATATATATATATATATATTCATAAATATGTTAAATCTAACGATTTAAATATTTATTTTGAAAAGAACAACAATTTATGGTGAAACATAATCTAAAACCGAGTATTTCGTGTTTCTAATCAAAACAACGTTTTTTAATAGTTTCCAAAAAAAAACATTTTAATGTTTTCACAAAATATTACTTTGTTTCAATCCAACGTTTTGTATATATATGTATATATAATAGTTTACACAATGAATATATATATATATATATATATATATATTTCTCCTTTTTGGATAAATTCAAAGTTTTATATTAATATATGTATATTTATATATATATATTTAAATGCCAAGTTAGGCATGTTTGCAATCCAAAATATGATTCCACGAGGTTTAGATGTCTTAAATATATTTTTACGGGTTTTAAACGTTTGTAAGAACCCGTTTAACACAAGTTTTAATTGACCCATTACATAAAATATCAAAAATAAAGAAGAAAAACAAGCAATGAGGTCAGCCGGGTTCGAACCCGCAACCGCATGCTTACAACCGAGAGCCCTATCCACTGGGCTACGACTTCCGTTTGTTAACAGGCCGCCGCGAAATGTTTTTGTGTTATGATGGAGTCTAGAACTGGTTTGCATAGATTAAAACGGGAACGAAAAAGAAAACGAGGGGGCCGGGTTTCGAACCCCCGACCTCTCGCAACACAGACCCGCACCCGAACCATTGTGCCAGTTTGGCGTCTGTTACTAAACCCGCTCCACAACCTTATAACCCGTACCCGCCAGAAGTCATCTTCTACCCCAGAACCCTAATGTCGCCGGAGGTGTTTTCCGGCGACCGGAAAATCGCGAAAACATAAATAACACCACAGAACGAAACGGAAATCATCGTTTAAGTATTACCTCAAGACGGAGATGCGAGAACACAAGGTTTTGACACCGAAATTTGTTCCGAAACTTGAACGCGAACACCGAGTGCGGTCGCGGTTTGAACTTCTGCTTACACCGGGGTGCTCGTAGGAGGTTCGCGATCACAGAGGTGATCGAAAGGTGGTCGTTTGGTGAATGTCCTGGCCGGAATTCCAAAGTTTATGGTGAGTCTTGGTGGGTTCTTGGTTTGCGACAGTCGAGAGAGAGTGGGAGAGATTGTGAGTGGCTCTAAATGATTTGGAGATCATATATAGACCGGTTGGAATGGTATACTAAAACAGTCGAACTTAATTGTCAAGATTAATTTGTTGGAGCGGTGGTCATCGTGAAACCGATTGGGACGTGATTGAGGTTTTTAAGTCGGTCGAAGAATGCAATTCTCTGTAACTGTGAATTCAATTCACATTATGGACATTTAATTGACTATTGTCTAATGACACATCTAGTCCCTCCAGATTTACTCATTAGGAATCAAGTTTCGGTAATTACAGAATAGTCCCTCCAAGTTTAATAAAAGACAATCATGTTTGGTAAAACCTAACGGCTCTAACGGAGTCAACAGAAAATGTTCTCAACAACAAATATACGAGGAACGTCAAACTATATAGATCGTATAACGTTTATAAGAAAAATATAAATCTCGTTTTACTAAATAAATTATGGCATATAAGTTTACAATTATATTTTTAAAACCACATAAAATCATAACTCACCTATTTAAATCACTTAAATTTGTGTAATAACTCTATTATCAACAACTTGTAATTAAAACAAAAAAATCATAAATCTCATTAACTCATATTATATGCATATGTATTTAATTCCATATAAAAACATAGAGTTAAATCTATACTTATTAGTTCACATAATCAATGAATAATATGTGAATATACAAATACCACATAAAATCATAAGATACGAATCATAATATTTCAAACGTTTAAATTTCCGTGCATGCTCGTAGTGATTGATCACACAAAACCCTAATTTGCTAAAGTCAACAAGTCAACACAGTTAAGCACATAAATGTTCACACAACATTTAATATGTTTTACGTTCACTTAATGTCGGGAAAATGACCTGAAAAGTCGGATTGTCACACAAGATCTAAGAGAATGTTAAATGGTAGGACGACCATAAAATCTACGGTAGAGAGAACGTAAAACATGGACAAAATGAGGGATAGACTTTTCAAATGGATAAAAGCTTGGAATTTTTTTTCAAAATGGACAAAATGAGAATTTTCCCAATTATAAATCAAATAGATTTATTTAGACGATTCCTTTTAATTAAATATTGTAGCTTATAATGAATTTCAGTTTTATATAGAAATATTATCTGATAAGTTATTTAACTATTACGTTAATTTGATTATTTGTTATCAAAATATAATAGTCTTTTACTTGCTTGAATTCTTTTTTGAACAATCACAAATTAAGGATCATATAAGGGTAGCCAAAGTGTTTGGCTTGTGGCATGATCGGGCCTACATGGAGGTCGCGGTACCTAGGTGAGCATCATCTCACCCAAAGAATGAGGGAAATGATGACACAAAAGTTTGTTTGAAAATTGTAACAAATGTGCTGATTTTGGTAGGGAATTTCTTTATTTAATTTAAATAGTGATAATGAGAGAGAATGTGAATGAGGAGAATGATGATTACCCTATATTAACATAAGACAACCTGTGGTACCATCTTTAAAACATAAGGTACAAGCCACTAATGCACACAAGATATTGAATTGTAAAGAGTGGCATGTTTGTAATTTTGATAAACTTTGAGGGTCTTTTGGTTGGTGGCTATTGTACTGGCGAGGGTGTTTGGTGTCACCACAAAGTCCACAAAATCAAGTCAGGTCTAGATAAGCTTTATATCACCACAAAACCAGGGATTTGTTGACCAGAAAATCAGGAGAGAATCCCTAATTTCAACACGCAAAGTCGATCGGAGCAGCCTCGCTTCCATATCTTTACCTGCTATCAATTTCCTCTCTAGGATTTCATGTACTAATTTGTTTCTCTTGATTTGCTTTTATGAGTGTGGGAGAGGACGCCAGGAGGAGACGGTGGTTTTTCGAGGATCAGTGTCCGATGAAGGAGTTAGAAGGGAACCTGAACCCTAGGTTTAGACAGAGGCAAAAAGAAGAGGGTAGCATTGAGGAAACCGATCATCATCCTGGATCTTCTCTGTGCTTTTATTCTGTTTAGATAACTCGGGTTTGATTTCTTCTTTGTCTTTCCCGGTCTTTAGTAGTTATGTGTTTCTTATTATTATTGGTAATGGTTGTGTATTTTCTTAGTCCATCTTTTGAGTTCTTCATCTATTAATGTTGATTGCAAGTTATATTCAGTTCTCCAGTTAATAATTACAAAGACAGTGAATCATGATTTGCAATGGTGAGCGAACATATGACTAACAGGTGAGTTTTCCCTTTATAAGATGCTTATCGAGTTATCGTTACCTACAGTTAGTTATATATGAATACATATATGTAGCAGAAGCCGAAGATGAGTGTTGTAGTTGCTGTTCAGCAGGGGTTTCATTTGAGGATACAAGACTTGCATATTGCCAAGGAGCTGACAAGCATAAACTGACGAGATGTATGGTTTCTATGATTGTGTGCCTACTTTCTCTGTTATGGTTTTGTGTATCTTGCAACAGATGGGTCTCGAATTTGGCTCCAGGGACCCTTTTTACATTGCTCATATATACTCCACCAGTGCAAAAGGATTTGCAAAATGGTGAAGTAGTATCATGAAAACCGTTGTGCCCGTTTTGTGGAATACTGCTGCAAAGGTTAAAGCCCGAGTTTCTACATTTGTAGGGATTAAAGGATAGTATTTACATTTGTTTGGTATAGCATTTGAGCAACGGAATTCTATGTTTTTTGGTTAGATATTGACATTCTCTGGAAGTAGTAACATGTTGAGGGGTCGTTACATTCTGCACAAATAGCCAACTATGAGCATGACAAACAGGTATAGTAAATGTGTTTAGTTATGTTCATCATTATACTTTATGTCATATATGTATATATGCATATACACATGGCATGTATTGTTGTCACATGAGGAAGTTTTCTGGATGGAAGCATATTCACCGCATTAGTTTTCATATTATTCATTTAGAGCCTATAATTTTGTGATAGCTTTACTTCCGAGACTTTTTATTGGATTGTGATTTAAGTTGCTTATATTGTGAGAATTGAAAATTATGTAGAATTGACACAAGAGTTGTGATTCTTTAAGGATCAAATGTCAAAGGCAGATATTAAACCATCAGCAAAGTATGAGGCCAAAACTAAGTTTAATCTAGATAACTTGGAGGTATGTAACAACTTCATACAGCAAAAATTAAAAATTAATTGGTCATTTTATGCATTATCTACTTGAAATATTCCTTATTTTCTAGACATATGAACATGTTTTTCTAATTATGTTTGTTTCGGTATGTTATAGGTAATATCCATATTTTATCAGGTGCAAAAGTTATAAATGGCAGGTCTTCGTTGTTGATATGCTTACAAAACTTACAAGAACAAAAATAATTTCCGGAATAAAACCTGAAGATCTGAGTATATTTTGGAAGGTATACGATGCATTCAGAAAGGCTTTCATTAACCTTCGTCATTTCGATTTATTATTAATTTAAGAAATGAATATATTTGTTTTGTAGGCGTCGGGCATGTACTTACATAACATAAGTAAGTTTATATATGGTTGTGATACATGCATGGTTTGAGTGGTGTAATACCTACTGTTTTTGAAATTTATTTAAATGTTAGTGTAAGATAGCAACTTTCATGGTCACTGATATTAATAGACCCAAATCAACCCATTAGCAAAAAGAAGTGCCTAAATCAAACCATCTCTTGAAGAATTGGACCCTTTGGTAGCCCCCTGTTAAAATACATATTGTATTTCAGCTTAGTTCTCGCCCTCTTTCTGTTTCCATACTACTCATATTTAGTTAACAATCTAGATATTATAATGCATACATTGTTTTAGTTTAGTTTTTATCTCATTTCCTCATTAACAGTTGATTAATTAAAAAGGAGGAATGTCTTCTTGAAGAGGTGGGTGATATCATCCTAAAAGTTAAAACTTAGTCCTGAAGTGATGGGAATGGAAATGTAAGAGTTGGGTATGTAATACTTGATTCAGCTTCATATGGTTGGCTATGATGATCAGCCATGACTGGTCTGAGCCTTATGATTAGCCAAGAACGGTTGGCATTTATGTTGGTTTGTTTTTCCTGATTTGCAGCGATATGGCGATGATGTTAATCTGGTGAAGGCAGGGCGTTTATTGCAGCCCCCTGATCTGAGCCATATATGGGTGGTTACTAATTATAGATTTAGTTGGTGCTTCGATATAGTTGGCTATGATGATAAGCCAAGACTGGTCTGAGCCTTATGATTAGCTATGAGTGGTCTGATCCTTTGTCATGCTTGACATTTCTGTTGGTCTATTTGGCTATGATGATCAACATGACTGGTCTGAGCCTATATCACGATGGGCAGTTTTTCTGGTGAGGGCATGGCGTCTATCGCAGCCCCCGGATCTGAGCAATTTATTTTGATATAAAAAATTCTAATGCAAAGATATTGAGGTTGTGATGATGCTTTAGTCTGAGCCTTTACTTTGATCTCATCCTCCTAATTAGATGGATCCAGATTCGCATTGTCGATTCATATGGTGTTCATTCTTGATCAAAGGTATGTAGAATTTCAATTTTATTTCCTCTTTGGTGCATGGCCAGCCGGTTAATGAAGTTGTTAAGAGAGAATAAATGACGTGGGCTGTGATGAAAGTATCAAGTGATCCTTAGCAATAATAGTTCTTTTCAATAATTTGTTTCACCTAATTCTTTTGTGTTTTTCAGGTTAGTTTGTTTTCAGTTGTATGACTATGAATTGGACATTTCAAGCACTTTTGATTGTTTTGAGTTGTTCATTGTTGGTATGTTCGGATTTTAGAGTTTTGATAGTCTTTTTCTTTATGGCTATGCAGGTAAAACGTTCTATTGTGTATTCAGTCTCTTCTTCCAACATTAATTGCAAAGGTTAGTGTTTTCTTATTTGTGCACTTATATACTCAATTTCTATTGTTTACTTTAATAGTAGTTTCCTTGCATTTAAATGGATCTCAATAAGGTATCATGATGCTTTTGCCTGCTGTGTACAGGTCCATTACTTTGAAACTCTGGCAAATGTAAGAATAGGCTATTCCATCTTAAATGAATACAATATCATCTTGCATTGTTTTTAGCATGGAGACAAGAACATATGCTACAGGAAGCACATCAGAATCGGGATATAGTTTCAGAAGAATTGCCTACTAATCGGTATGTCTTTAGAAATTAGCGGGTCACTAAGCCTAAAAACCGTTCCATTTTTATTATATGTGAAAAGCTCCTGATGTTCATTTGTAGTTGATTTGAGTGATTTTCAAACCATTTAACATGTTTCTAATTTACATATAGTAATTTTTCTTAAACAAATGCTACTTTTGGGTCCTCAACTTTAGAAGTTTAATAACAGGAACTAAATTTATATTATATAAAAGAACACCTATTTGAATTTTTAACATAATCACAACTTCTGTGACTGTGGCTTGCCATGATGAGTCCTGTGTACTCAATCATGACCAAACATTTATAAATAGTATTAGTCTAAAATTCCTTTAGCTTATTTTGTAGTGTTTTTTTCCGGATACTTATTATTACTAATATTCTTCATGTTGTCTTATTAGTTAAATTGATATTAGTGGTAGGCTTTGTTTACTTTTTTTTAGTAGGCTTTAGGGATGCATGTTGAGGCTGTTTTGTATATTTGGAGACTAACTTTTTCTGTTTTTAGGCATGTTTCTTTGCTTATAATATTATCTATAAAGCTACTTTTAGTATGGCATTCAGTTTGTGCTAAAGAAATCTGATAAGACCTATAATAAAACAGCCTTCAGTTTGTGCTCAACAAGGTCTTCGATGTTAGCAAGGAGGGCTCTTCTTGATCAGCCATAGCAGGCTCTTCTTCGAGCCTTGCCGATGACCCAAATTCAGATGAAAAAGTGGTGGTCGAGGGATCACATGCCAAAAGAAAGTTGCTGGAGGTAAGTTTATTACATAACATTTCACAATATATGCATAACCAAAAGAATGAGAATAAATTGTTGATATTTAAACAGAAAATGCAGATGGGAGACTTTGAAAAGTAAACTGCCATTTTATTTGCATTGCTTTGTGCATGAGCAAGTTTTTTTTTTTAATTGTGTATGTTGTTTTGTGGGTTTAAATGGATGGTTCAACCCACCTTCCTATGTGGTATCCACGTTATGAGGTTTTGGTATTTGGCTAGCATAGTTTATTAATCGTCCGACTCCATTGCATAATCTTTATTTTCACTTTTAAGGGTGACATTTCATGGTATTAGTATTTTGAATTTAGAAGGTCAAATAGTTAGGTATTCTACATTTTTGGACAGTTTGACTTTAAAAGGTCAAACAGCAAAAAAATTGCTTTTGCAGGTGTTTGTTTTCACTTTCAGGAGTTAAATTTGATGGAGTTTAGATTTCCCTATTTTGACTTTGGAAAGTCAAATAGTTATTTTTAGCTTATTTTTGGTATTGGCTTATCATAGAATACTTATGTTTAGCTTCATTTTATCTGTCAGGTGATCATAGAACTAAATATACATGCATTCACGGCACGAGTTTCACACAAACCGTATGTCTAATGTTTTAGCTAACCAAGTCTTTGAAACGGTCCGACTCCGCGGCGAAGCGCGGGTCGTCCCACTTGTTATTTCTACATTTGAAGACATGTCGTTATATGGTGTACTCACAACTTGTTGTCGCCACTATGTTTGACACTATAGGTGTACACAAGATGCAATCTTGATACGATGGGGTATGAGAAATTAAAAAATCTTATAACACGACACTATTCTATGTTACAATAAACTTTTAGTATTTTGATGATAGTAAAGTTGTTGTCAAAATGATAAATATTATGGAATCTGAATACAATTCTCATTGATACAAAGGAGGATACAATTGTACATATATAGAACAATAGGAGAGACCAATCTAGGAAAGTAATGAATGCAAGAATAAACTAATTACATATCAAGATACACATATATTGTCTAATACGCCCCCGCAAGACGGAGGCTCCATCGGAGACACCGATCTTGGACCGAGACTTCAAGAACGGAAGACGGGATAGCGGCTTCGTGAGACCGTCAGCGAGCTGATCTGCAGAATGAATGTGACGAACTTGTAAGTCTCCAGCAGCAATTTTCTCGCGAACAAAGTGATAGTCGAGCGCAACATGTTTCATGCGCGAATGGTAGATAGGATTGGCACAAGCATACGTTGCACCTGTGTTGTCACAGAAGAGCACTGGTGGAACCGTCGATGTGAGGCCAAGCTCCGTGAGAAGATTTTGAATCCAGGAGAGCTCGGATGCGGCATTAGCGACAGCCTTATACTCGGCCTCAGTGGACAATCGAGAAATGGATTTCTGTCGCGATGATTTCCAGGAAATAATATTTTTGCCGAGGTAGATAAGGTAGCCCGTGGTTGAGCGACCTACTGTGGTGACTCCGCCCCAATCGGAATCTGAAAATGTCGTTAGATTAAGAGGGGAGTGTTTATTCAGAAACAAACCATGGTAGACAGTGCCCTTGAGATAACGTAAAAGCCGCTTCAGTGCTTGCCAATGTGTCTCGGTAGGTTGATGCATGAATTGTGCAAGTTTATTGACAGAGAAAGCGATGTCCGGTCTTGTGAACGCAAGATATTGCAATAAACCAACTAATTGCCGATAAGGCTTCGGATCAATGTGAGACGTGCCATCTTCCAATGTTAGAGCCGTGGAAGAGCAAAGGGGAGTTAGAACCGGTTTAGCTCCATCCATGTGGTGAGCGACGAGCAAATCGTGAATATGCCTATGCTGCGAAAGAAACAAACCGTTAGAGGTAGGTATCAATTCAACCCCAAGAAAATGTCCCGGGTAGCCCAAGTCTTTAACCGAGAACCGAGCTGCAAGCTGAGAGATAAAACTGTCAATGAACTTCTGATTATTGGCTGTAAGTATAATATCATCAACATAAACCATAAAGTAGCAAACGACACCGTTGGTGTTGTAAATGAACAAGGATGCGTCAGCCAGGGATTTCTTGAACCCGACTTGAAGTAAGAAGGAAGATAGCTCCATGTACCATGCTCGAGGAGCTTGTTTAAGGCCGTACAATGACCGAGTTAGCTTACAAACATGGTCAGGCCTCTGAGGATCCGCATAGCCCGGTGGTTGAATCATAAAAACCTCTTCCTGTAGTTGCCCGTGCAGGAAGGCATTGTTGACATCAAGTTGCCTAAGGGGCCAATCGCAGGATAGGGCAACCGACAAAATTGTTCTGATTGTTACCGGCTTCGTAACCGGGCTGAACGTATCAAAGTAATCCTTACCAAACTGTTGATGAAATCCCTTGGCGACCAATCGAGCTTTGTACCTGTCCACAGTACCGTCTGGGTGACGTTTGATCCTGAAAATCCATTTGCATCCTATTGGTTTGCGATAATTAGGGGGAGCGAGTTCCTAAGTGTGATTTTTTAAAAGAGCATTGTATTCGTCATCCATAGCCTTACGCCACAGGGGGTCTTTGGAGGCTTGGAGGTAGGTATGTGGGACGAGGGATTGCGGAATCGGATGCACGGATGTGCAGTTTACATGTTGATCATTAAAGTATTTTGGATTAGGCTTTCGGGTGCGTTGCACGGGAGGTATAGGTGTGGCGGAGGTGGGAGGAGAAAAGGAGGACGAATGGGACGATGGGGTGGGAACATGGACAGATGGCGTGCCGTCGGTGGAACCCGTCGACGACGTCGAGGAGGAAGGAGAGATCGGGTTGTCGGTGGAGGAAGGGGAGGAGGGTTCGGTATGGGCAGCGGAAGGAGGGGACGGGGAGGATGGATCAGGCTGAGGCGGGTTTAGAGCGGCTGGGGAGGGTGAGTCGGGTGGAGTGTGATGCGTTTGGGAGGAGGCAGATGTGTGAGGGTGGGATGAACCATGCATGGGATGCATGGGAGGCTTAGGGAGAGTGTGTAGAAACTCATCAGGAGGGATGGGAGGGGTGGTTTGGGTACTGTTTGTTTTGTATGGCATGGCATGTTCAACAAAGCTTACGTGACGAGAATGATATAAACGATGTGTTTTCGTGTCGAAGCACTTGTAAGCGGATTTGGCATCGGAATATCCGAGAAAAACACATAGTTGAGAGCGAGGTTCGAGTTTGGACGAGGTATATGATTTGAGTCAAGGATAGCAAAGGCAACCGAAGGTTTTTAGTTTGGTGTAGTTGGGTTGGGACTTATAGAGGATATGGTATGGGGAACGGTTTTGGAGAGTCGGAGTGGGGAGGCGATTAATTAAATAGACCGTCGTTTGAAACGCATGCGACCAAAACTGCATTGGAAGCCCTGCATAGTGAAGAAGGGCCAGGCCGGTTTCAACAATGTGCCGGTGTCTTCTTTCGGCGAACCCGTTCTGTTCAGGTGTGTGGGGTGGTGTGGTGTAGTGAGATATGCCATTGGATCGTAAATAGGATGCCAATCCGTTGAACTCCCCACCATTGTCAGTGAAGAGAGATTGTGATGGGTAATTGAAAAAAAAAATTCAACTAAGGATTTGAAATGGGGAAAGATTTTAGCAACTTCAGATTTTAATTTTAATGGATATAACCACACATATCGAGAATAATAATCAATAAAAACAACGTAATATCGAAAACCGTCAACGGATTGTTGAACGGGACCCCACACATCAGAATAAATTAAGTGCAATGGTTGCGTAGCAACAAAAGAATTTTTGCCAAAAGGTAACTTGTGGCTTTTATTCATGGCACAAGATTGACAATGAAAATTCGAGTCAGACAATGAAGCAAAAGAAACACCAATGTCATTACAAATAAGTTTAAAAGTACGAAGACAAGGGTAAACAAGTCGGTGATGCCATAATAGAGAAGACGAGGTGGTCGCGTTTATTTGAGGCTTGGCTTCATCAAGATAATAGACGTCATCAATATTTGTTCCCTTCATTACCGGCGCCCCGTATTGATATCCTTCACAAAGAAATAGGAAGGAAAAAATTCAACGGAAACATTGTTAGTGCGACATAGTTTAGCAACGGAAAGTAAACGGTTTCGCATGCTTGGGACACACAAGACGTTGGACACATTTAAAGGTTTATAGGAATTGGGAAATTGAGTGTTACGAATGTGCGAGATTGAAAGACTCTTACCGTTGCCGAGGACGATCTCGTCGGGACCCCCGTAGTCAGAGACAGAGGTGAGATTATCCGTATTCGGGGCTAGATGGTGAGATGCGCCGCTGTCCATCATCCATAATGGTTGACCGGATGATGATGTGGCGTTATTAGCGATGGGTGGGGATGGATTGAGCGTGGAGGACAAGTTGTTATCTTTGACAAACTTGGCGAACTTGCGGCACTCTTGCACCTCATGACCTGGAATGTTACAGAATTTGCAAAATAAGGAGGAACGATTAGCATTAAACGAACCTGAGGACCTTTGAGAATTCGAGTTGGGCAGGTTGTTGGAGTGGGCCGGATTATAGGGTTGGGCCTGAGAAGGAGAGTAAGTGGGCCTAGGGGAGAAATCAGGCCTGCAATTGGAGGGTGGCCGATTGTTGTTGCGCTGTGCAACATTGGCAGTAGCGAGAATGGTTGGAGCAGGAGGGTTGAATTCATGGAGGTTCCGCTCAAAGTCGATAAGTTTGTCGAACAATTCCGGGTATTTGACCGGTGTTTCACGGACCTTTAATGCGGTCGTGATGGGTCCGTACTCCTCACCTAATTGGGTGAGGATGTAGACCATAAGATCCTCGTCGGGAACAGGGCACTGGGCAAGGGCGAGGGCATCGGCGATCGACCGCATATCGTTGAGGAACACGGTGACCGAGCGATCTCCCTTTGGATTTTTGGCGAGTTTCGCCTTCAAGGAGACGATACGGGAGCAACAGGTGCTAGCGTAGCTCGACGTAAGGCGAGTCCAGGCTTCATGGGCGGTGTCGGCTGACACGATGAGAGGTTGGATTTCATCCGAACAGGAGCCAAGAACGGCGCTGAAAATCACTTGATCTTGTCGAAACCAAGATGTGTAGGTCGGGTTGGTGGAGGTGGTCTTTTCTTTAGTGATTGTTTTTGGAGGAACGGTAATAGTTCCGGTAAGGTATTCATCGAGTCCAAGACCGATGAGGGTGGACTTGACTTGACGGCTCCATACGGGGTAGTTTTGAGGGGTGAGTTTGATAGGGAAGTGGGTGGGTGCGGTGACGGAGATGATTTCATTAGTGTCGGCCATGGGAGGAGCAAGGAAAGAAAAGAAAATCCGGAGATGGGGAAGAGGGCAAGGGAGATGGCGATGGAGGCAGGCAGGATCAGAGAAACTCGTTAGAGTATTAGGGCTCTGATTACCATATTATGGAATCTGAATACAATTCTCATTGATACAAAGAACGATACAGTTGTACATATATGGAACAATAGGAGATACCAATTTAGGAAAGTAATGAATGCAAGAATAAACTATTTACATATGAAGATACACATTTATTGTCTAATAATAAAGAGTAACTAAAACAACAAGTTTAGTGAATTAAGCTCGTAGATATAAAGCCCATAAAT
>JBCNJP010000474.1:0-20000 GCA_039602395.1 Deinandra increscens subsp. villosa
ACTAATGAGTCCCAATAAGGTGTGTATGTAACCAATAAGCATGTTTTGGACCAATGATGGCCCAATAAGGTGTGTATGTAACTAATAAGCTGTGTTTAGGACCAATGAGTCCCAATAAGGTGTGTTTAGGGGAAACGAGGGTCAGTTGGGACCAATGAGTGCCAATAAGGTATGTATGTAACCAATAAGTTGTGTTTAGGACCAAGGAGTCCCAATAAGGTGTCTTTAGGGGAAACGAGGGTCAGCTGCGACTAATGAGTCCCAATAAGGTGTGTATGTAACCAATAAGCATGTTTTGGACCAATGATGGCCCAATAAGGTGTGTATGTAACCAATAAGTTGTGTTTAGGATCAATGAGTCCCAATAAGGTGTGTTTAGGGGAAACGAGGGTCAATTAGGACCAATGAGTCCCAATAAGGTATGTATGTAACCAATAAGTTATGTTTAGGAACAAAGAGTCCCAATAAGGTGGGTTTAGGGGAAACGAGGGTCAGTTGGGACCAATGAGTCCCAATAACGTATGTATGTAACCAATAAGTTGTGTTTAGGACCAATGAGTCCCAATAAGGTGTGTTTAGGGGAAAAGAGGGTTAGTTACGACTAATGAGTCCCAATAAAGTGTGTAGGTAACCAATAAGCATGGTTAGGACCAATGATGGCCTAATAAGGTGTGTATGTAACCAATAAGCTGTGTTTAGGACCAATGAGTCCCAATAAGGTGTGTTTAGGGGAAACGAGGGTCAGTTGGGACCAATGAGTGCCAATAAGGTATGTATGTAACCAATAAGGTGTGTTTAGGACCAAGGAGTCCCAATAAGGTGTCTTTAGGGGAAACGAGGGTCAGCTGCGACTAATGAGTCCCAATAAGGTGTGTATGTAACCAATAAGCATGTTTTGGACCAATGATGGCCCAATAAGGTGTGTATGTAACCAATAAGTTGTGTTTAGGACGAATGAGTCACAATAAGGTGTGTTTAGGGGAAACGAGGGTCAGTTGGGACCAATGAGTTCCAATAAGGTCTGTATATAACAAATAAGCATGTTTAGGACCAATGATGGCCCAATTAGGTGTGTATGTAACCAATAAGTTGTGTTTAGGACCAATGAGTCCCAATAAGGTGTGTTTAGGGGAAACGAGGGTCAGTTAGGACCAATGAGTCCCAATAAGGTGTGTATGTGACTAATAAGCATGTTTAGGTCCAATGATGGCCCAATAAGGTGTGTATGTAACCAATAAATTGTGTTTAGGATCAATGAGTCCCAATAAGGTGTGTTTAGGGGAAACAAGGGTTAGTTGGGACCAATGAGTCCCAATAACGTATGTATGTAACCAATAAGTTGTGTTTAGGACCAATGAGTCCCAATAAGGTGTGTTTAGGGGAAAAGAGGGTTAGTTACGACTAATGAGTCCCAATAAGGTGTGTAGGTAACCAATAAGCATGGTTAGGACCAATGATGGCCCAATAAGGTGTGTATGTAACCAATAAGCTGTGTTTAGGACTAATGAGTCCCAATAAGGTGTGTTTAGGGGAAACGAGGGTCAGTTGGGACCAATGAGTGCCAATAAGGTATGTATGTAACCAATAAGGTGTGTTTAGGACCAAGGAGTCCCAATAAGGTGTCTTTAGGGGAAACGAGGGTCAGCTGCGACTAATGAGTCCCAATAAGGTGTGTATGTAACCAATAAGCATGTTTTGGACCAATGATGGCCCAATAAGGTGTGTATGTAACCAATAAGTTGTGTTTAGGACCAATGAGTCCCAATAAGGTGTGTTTAGGGGAAACGAGGGTCAATTAGGACCAATGAGTCCCAATAAGGTATGTATGTAACAAATAAGTTATGTTTAGGAACAAAGAGTCCCAATAAGGTGTGTTTAGGGGTAACGAGGGTCAGTTGCGACCAATGTGTCCCAATAAGGTGTGTATGTAACCAATAAGCATGTTTAGGACCAATGATGGCCCAAAAAGGTGTGTATGTAACCAATAAGTTGTGTTTAGGACCAATGAGACCTAATTAGGTGTGTTTAGGGGAAACGAGGGTCAGTTGGGAACAACGAGTCACAATAAGGTGTGTTTAGGGGAAACGAGGGTCAGTTGGGACCAATGAGTCCCAATAAGGTGTGTATGTAACCAATAAGTTGTGTTTAGGACTAATGAGTCGCAATAACGTGTGTTTAGGGGAAACGAGGGTCAGTTGGGACCAATGAGTCCCAATAAGGTGTGTATGTAACCAATAAGCATATTTAGGACCAATGATAGCCCAATAAGGCGTGTATGTAACCAATAAGTTGTGTTTAAAACCAATGAGTCCCAATAAGGTATGTTTAGGGGAAACGAGGGTCAGTTGGGACCAATGAGTCCCAATAAGGTGTGTATGTAACCAATAAGTTGTGTTTAGGACGAATGAGTCACAATAAGCAGTGTTTAGGGGAAACGAGGGTCAGTTGGGACCAATGAGTTCCAATAAGGTGTGTATGTATCCAATAAGCATGTTTAGGACCAATGATGGCCCAATTAGGTGTGTATGTAACCAATAAGTTGTGTTTAGGACCAATGAGTCCCAATAAGGTGTGTTTAAGGGAAACGAGGGTCAGTTAGGACCGATGAGTCCCAATAAGGTGTGTATGTGACCAATAAGCATGTTTAGGTCCAATGATGGCCCAATAAGGTGTGTATGTAACCAATAAATTGTGTTTAGGATCAATGAGTCCCAATAAGGTGTGTTTAGGGGAAACGAGGGTCAGTTGGGACCAATGTGTCCCAATAAGGTGTGTATGTAACCAATAAGCATATTTAGGACCAATGATAGCCCAATAAGGCGTGTATGTAACCAATAAGTTGTGTTTAAAACCAATGAGTCCCAATAAGGTATGTTTAGGGGAAACGAGGGTCAGTTGGGACCAATGAGTCCCAATAAGGTGTGTATGTAACCAATAAGTTGTGTTTAGGACGAATGAGTCACAATAAGGAGTGTTTAGGGGAAACGAGGGTCAGTTGGGACCAATGAGTTCCAATAAGGTGTGTATGTATCCAATAAGCATGTTTAGGACCAATGATGGCCCAATTAGGTGTGTATGTAACCAATAAGTTGTGTTTAGGACCAATGAGTCCCAATATGGTGTGTTTAGGGGAAACGAGGGTCAGTTAGGACCAATGAGTCCCAATAAGGTGTGTATGTGACCAATAGGCATGTTTAGGTCCAATGATGGCCCAATATGGTGTGTATGTAACCAATAAGTTGTGTTTAGGATTAATGAGTCCCAATAAGGTGTGCTTAGGGAAAACGAGGGTTAGTTGGGACCAATGTGTCCGAATAAGGTGTGTATGTAACCAATAAGTTGTGTTCAGGACCAATGAGTCCCAATAAGGTGTGTTTAGGGGAATCGAGGGTCAGTTGGGACCAATGAGTCCCAATAACGTATGTATGTAACCAATAAGTTGTGTTTAGGACCAATGAGTCCCAATAAGGTGTGTTTAGGGGAAACGAGGGTTAGTTACGACTAATGAGTCCCAATAAGGTGTGTAGGTAACCTATAAGCATGTTTAGGACCAATGATGGCCTAATATGGTGTGTATGTAACCAATAAGCTGTGTTTAGGACCAATGAGTCCCAATAAGGTGTGTTTAGGGGGAAACGAGGGTCAGTTGGGACCAATAAGTCCCAATAAGGTGTGTATGTAACCAATAAGCTGTGTTTAGGACTAATGAGTCGCAATAAGGTGTGTTTAGGGGAAACGAGAGTCAGTTGGGACCAATGAGTCCCAATAAGGTGTGTATGTAACCAATAAGCATGTTTAGGACCAATGATAGCCCAATCAGGCGTGTATGTAACCAATAAGTTGTGTTTAGGACCAATGAGTCCCAATAAGGTATGTTTAGGGGAAACGAGGGTCAGTTGGGACCAATGTGTCCCAATAAGGTGTGTATGTAACCAATAAGTTGTGTTTAGGACCAATGAGTCACAGTAAGGTGTGTTTAGGGGAAACGAGGGTCAGTTGGGACAAATGAGTTCAATAAGGTGTGTATGTAACCAATAAGCATGTTTAGGACCAATGATGGCCCAATTAGGTGTGTATGTAACCAATAAGTTGTGTTTAGGACCAATGAATCCCAATAAGGTGTGTTTAGGGGAAACGAGGGTCAGTTAGGACCAATGAGTCCCAATAAGGTGTGTATGTGACCAATAAGCATGTTTAGGTCCAATGATGGCCCAATAAGGTGTGTATGTAACCAATAAATTGTGTTTAGGATCAATGAGTCCCAATAAGGTGTGTTTAGGGGAAACGAGGGTTAGTTGGGACCAATGTGTCCCAATAAGGTGTGTATGTAAGCAATAAGTTGTGTTTAGGACCAATGTGTCCCAATAAGGTGTGTTTAGGGGGAACGAGGGTCAGTTGGGACCAATGAGTCCCAATAACGTATGTATGTAACCAATAAGTTGTGTTTAGGACCAATGAGTCCCAATAAGGTAAGTTTAGGGGAAACGAGGGTCAGTTGGGACCAATGAGTCCCAATAAGTTGTGTTTAGGACCAATGAGTCACAGTGAGGTGTGTTTAGGGGAAACGAGGGTCAGTTGGGACCAATGAGTTCAATAAGGTGTGTATGTAACCAATAAGCATGTTTAGGACCAATGATGGCCCAATAAGGTGTGTATGTAACCAATAAGTTGTGTTTAGGACCAATGAGTCCCAATAAGGTGTGTTTAGGGGAAACGAGGGTCAATTAGGACCAATGAGTCCCAATAAGGTATGTATGTAACCAATAAGTTATGTTTAGGAACAAAGAGTCCCAATAAGGTGTGTTTAGGGGTAACGAGGGTCAGTTGCGACCAATGTGTCCCAATAAGGTGTGTATGTAACCAATAAGCATGTTTAGGACCAATGATGGCCCAAAAAGGTGTGTATGTAACCAATAAGTTGTGTTTAGGACCAATGAGACCTAATTAGGTGTGTTTAGGGGAACCGAGGGTCAGTTGTGAACAACGAGTCCCAATAAGGTGTGTATGTAACCAATAAGTTGTGTTTAGGACCAATGAGTCCCAATAAGGTGTGTTTAGGGGAAACGAGGGTCAGTTGGGACCAATGAGTCCCAATAACGTATGTATGTAACCAATAAGTTGTGTTTAGGACCAATGAGTCCCAATAAGGTGTGTTTAGGGGAAACGAGGGTTAGTTACGACTAATGAGTCCCAATAAGGTGTGTAGGTAACCAATAAGCATGGTTAGGACCAATGATGGCCTAATAAGGTGTGTATGTAACCAATAAGCTGTGTTTAGGACCAATGAGTCCCAATAAGGTGTGTTTAGGGGAAACGAGGGTCAGTTGGGACCAATGAGTGCCAATAAGGTATGTATGTAACCAATAAGTTGTGTTTAGGACCAAGGAGTCCCAATAAGGTGTCTTTAGGGGAAACGAGGGTCAGCTGCGACTAATGAGTCCCAATAAGGTGTGTATGTAACCAATAAGCATGTTTTGGACCAATGATGGCCCAATAAGGTGTGTATGTAACCAATAAGTTGTGTTTAGGATCAATGAGTCCCAATAAGGTGTGTTTAGGGGAAACGAGGGTCAATTAGGACCAATGAGTCCCAATAAGGTATGTATGTAACCAATAAGTTATGTTTAGGAACAAAGAGTCCCAATAAGGTGGGTTTAGGGGAAACGAGGGTCAGTTGGGACCAATGAGTCCCAATAACGTATGTATGTAACCAATAAGTTGTGTTTAGGACCAATGATTCCCAATAAGGTGTGTTTAGGGGAAAAGAGGGTTAGTTACGACTAATGAGTCCCAATAAAGTGTGTAGGTAACCAATAAGCATGGTTAGGACCAATGATGGCCTAATAAGGTGTGTATGTAACCAATAAGCTGTGTTTAGGACCAATGAGTCCCAATAAGGTGTGTTTAGGGGAAACGAGGGTCAGTTGGGACCAATGAGTGCCAATAAGGTATGTATGTAACCAATAAGGTGTGTTTAGGACCAAGGAGTCCCAATAAGGTGTCTTTAGGGGAAACGAGGGTCAGCTGCGACTAATGAGTCCCAATAAGGTGTGTATGTAACCAATAAGCATGTTTTGGAACAATGATGGCCCAATAAGGTGTGTATGTAACCAATAAGTTGTGTTTAGGACCAATGAGTCCCAATAAGGTGTGTTTAGGGGAAACGAGGGTCAATTTGGACCAATGAGTCCCAATAAGGTATGTATGTAACAAATAAGTTATGCTTAGGAACAAAGAGTCCCAATAAGGTGTGTTTAGGGGTAACGAGGGTCAGTTGCGACCAATGTGTCCCAATAAGGTGTGTATGTAACCAATAAGCATGTTTAGGACCAATGATGGCCCAAAAAGGTGTGTATGTAACCAATAAGTTGTGTTTAGGACCAATGAGACCTAATTAGGTGTGTTTAGGGGGAAACGAGGGTCAGTTGGGAACAACGAGTCCCAATAAGGTGTGTATGTAACCAATAAGTTGTGTTTAGGACAAATGAGTCACAATAAGTTGTGTTTAGGGGAAACGAGGGTCAGTTGGGACCAATGAGTTCAATAAGGTGTGTATGTAACCAATAAGCATGTTTAGGACCAATGATGGCCCAATTAGGTGTGTATGTAACCAATAAGTTGTGTTTAGGACCAATGAGTCCCAATAAGGTGTGTTTAGGGGAAACGAGGGTCAGTTAGGACCAATGAGTCCCAATAAGGTGTGTATGTGACTAATAAGCATGTTTAGGTCCAATGATGGCCCAATAAGGTGTGTATGTAACCAATAAATTGTGTTTAGGATCAATGAGTCCCAATAAGGTGTGTTTAGGGGAAACGAGGGTCAGTTGGGACCAATGTGTCCCAATAAGGTGTGTATGTAACCAATAAGTTGTGTTTAGGACCAATGAGTCCCAATAAGGTGTGTTTAGGGGAAACGAGGGTCAGTTGGGACCAATGAGTCCCAATAACGTATGTATGTAACCAATAAGTTGTGTTTAGGACCAATGAGTCCCAATAAGGTGTGTTTAGGGGAAAAGAGGGTTAGTTACGACTAATGAGTCCCAATAAGGTGTGTAGGTAACCAATAAGCATGGTTAGGACCAAGGATGGCCTAATAAGGTGTGTATGTAACCAATAAGCTGTGTTTAGGACCAATGAGTCCCAATAAGGTGTGTTTAGGGGAAACGAGGGTCAGTTGGGACCAATGAGTGCCAATAAGGTATGTATGTAACCAATAAGTTGTGTTTAGGACCAAGGAGTCCCAATAAGTTGTCTTTAGGGGAAACGAGGGTCAGCTGCGACTAATGAGTCCCAATATAGTGTGTATGTAACCAATAAGCATGTTTAGGACCAATGATGGCCCAATAAGGTGTGTATGTAACCAATAAGTTGTGTTTAGGACCAATGAGTCCCAATAAGGTGTGTTTAGGGGAAACGAGGGTCAATTAGGACCAATGAGTCCCAATAAGGTATGTATGTAACCAATAAGTTATGTTTAGGAACAAAGAGTCCCAATAAGGTGTGTTTAGGGGTAACGAGGGTCAGTTGCGACCAATGTGTCCCAATAAGGTGTGTATGTAACCAATAAGCATGTTTAGGACCAATGATGGCCCAAAAAGGTGTGTATGTAACCAATAAGTTGTGTTTAGGACCAATGAGACCTAATTAGGTGTGTTTAGGGGAAACGAGGGTCAGTTGGGAACAACGAGTCCCAATAAGGTGTGTTTAGGGGAAACGAGGGTCAGTTGGGACCAATGAGTCCCAATAAGGTGTGTATGTAACCAATAAGTTGTGTTTAGGACTAATGAGTCGCAATAAGGTGTGTTTAGGGGAAACGAGGGTCAGTTGGGACCAATGAGTCCCAATAAGGTGTGTATGTAACCAATAAGCATATTTAGGACCAATGATAGCCCAATAAGGCGTGTATGTAACCAATAAGTTGTGTTTAAAACCAATGAGTCCCAATAAGGTATGTTAAGGGGAAACGAGGGTCAGTTGGGACCAATGAGTCCCAATAAGGTGTGTATGTAACCAATAAGTTGTGTTTAGGACGAATGAGTCACAATAAGGTGTGTTTAGGGGAAACGAGGGTCAGTTGGGACCAATGAGTTCCAATAAGGTCTGTATGTAACAAATAAGCATGTGTTAGGACCAATGATGGCCCAATTAGGTGTGTATGTAACCAATAAGTTGTGTTTAGGACCAATGAGTCCCAATAAGGTGTGTTTAGGGGAAACGAGGGTCAATTAGGACCAATGAGTCCCAATAAGGTATGTATGTAACCAATAAGTTATGTTTAGGAACAAAGAGTCCCAATAAGGTGTGTTTAGGGGTAACGAGGGTCAGTTGCGACCAATGTGTCCCAATAAGGTGTGTATGTAACCAATAAGCATGTTTAGGACCAATGATGGCCCAAAAAGGTGTGTATGTAACCAATAAGTTGTGTTTAGGACCAATGAGACCTAATTAGGTGTGTTTAGGGGAAACGAGGGTCAGTTGGGAACAACGAGTCCCAATAAGGTGTGTTTAGGGGAAACGAGGGTCAGTTGGGACCAATGAGTCCCAATAAGGTGTGTATGTAACCAATAAGTTGTGTTTAGGACTAATGAGTCGCAATAAGGTGTGTTTAGGGGAAACGAGGGTCAGTTGGGACCAATGAGTCCCAATAAGGTGTGTATGTAACCAATAAGCATATTTAGGACCAATGATAGCCCAATAAGGCGTGTATGTAACCAATAAGTTGTGTTTAAAACCAATGAGTCCCAATAAGGTATGTTAAGGGGAAACGAGGGTCAGTTGGGACCAATGAGTCCCAATAAGGTGTGTATGTAACCAATAAGTTGTGTTTAGGACGAATGAGTCACAATAAGGTGTGTTTAGGGGAAACGAGGGTCAGTTGGGACCAATGAGTTCCAATAAGGTCTGTATGTAACAAATAAGCATGTTTAGGACCAATGATGGCCCAATTAGGTGTGTATGTAACCAATAAGTTGTGTTTAGGACCAATGAGTCCCAATAAGGTGTGTTTAGGGGAAACGAGGGTCAATTAGGACCAATGAGTCCCAATAAGGTATGTATGTAACCAATAAGTTATGTTTAGGAACAAAGAGTCCCAATAAGGTGTGTTTAGGGGTAACGAGGGTCAGTTGCGACCAATGTGTCCCAATAAGGTGTGTATGTAACCAATAAGCATGTTTAGGACCAATGATGGCCCAAAAAGGTGTGTATGTAACCAATAAGTTGTGTTTAGGACCAATGAGACCTAATTAGGTGTGTTTAGGGGAAACGAGGGTCAGTTGGGAACAACGAGTCCCAATAAGGTGTGTTTAGGGGAAACGAGGGTCAGTTGGGACCAATGAGTCCCAATAAGGTGTGTATGTAACCAATAAGTTGTGTTTAGGACTAATGAGTCGCAATAAGGTGTGTTTAGGGGAAACGAGGGTCAGTTGGGACCAATGAGTCCCAATAAGGTGTGTATGTAACCAATAAGCATATTTAGGACCAATGATAGCCCAATAAGGCGTGTATGTAACCAATAAGTTGTGTTTAAAACCAATGAGTCCCAATAAGGTATGTTAAGGGGAAACGAGGGTCAGTTGGGACCAATGAGTCCCAATAAGGTGTGTATGTAACCAATAAGTTGTGTTTAGGACGAATGAGTCACAATAAGGTGTGTTTAGGGGAAACGAGGGTCAGTTGGGACCAATGAGTTCCAATAAGGTCTGTATGTAACAAATAAGCATGTTTAGGACCAATGATGGCCCAATTAGGTGTGTATGTAACCAATAAGTTGTGTTTAGGACCGATGAGTCCCAATAAGGTGTGTTTAGGGGAAACGAGGGTCAGTTAGGACCAATGAGTCCCAATAAGGTGTGTATGTGACCAATAAGCATGTTTAGGTCCAATGATGGCCCAATAAGGTGTGTATGTAACCAATAAATTGTGTTTAGGATCAATGAGTCCCAATAAGGTGTGTTTAGGGGAAACGAGGGTCAGTTGGGACCAATGTGTCCCAATAAGGTGTGTATGTAACCAATAAGTTGTGTTTAGGACCAATGAGTCCCAATAAGGTGTGTTTAGGGGAAAAGAGGGTTAGTTACGACTAATGAGTCCCAATAAGGTGTGTAGGTAACCAATAAGCATGGTTAGGACCAATGATGGCCTATTAAGGTGTGTATGTAACCAATAAGCTGTGTTTAGGACCAATGAGTCCCAATAAGGTGTGTTTAGGGGAAACGAGGGTCAGTTGGGACCAATGAGTGCCAATAAGGTATGTATGTAACCAATAAGTTCTGTTTAGGACCAAGGAGTCCCAATAAGGTGTCTTTAGGGGAAACGAGGGTCAGCTGCGACTAATGAGTCCCAATAAGGTGTGTATGTAACCAATAAGCATGTTTTGGACCAATGATGGCCCAATAAGGTGTGTATGTAACCAATAAGTTGTGTTTAGGACCAATGAGTCCCAATAAGGTGTGTTTAGGGGAAACGAGGGTCAATTAGGACCAATGAGTCCCAATAAGGTATGTATGTAACCAGTAAGTTATGTTTAGGAACAAAGAGTCCCAACAAGGTGTGTTTAGGGGAAACGAGGGTCAGTTGGGACCAATGAGTCCCAATAACGTATGTATGTAACCAATAAGTTGTGTTTAGGACCAATGAGTCCCAATAAGGTGTGTTTAGGGGAAAAGAGGGTTAGTTACGACTAATGAGTCCCAATAAGGTGTGTAGGTAACCAATAAGCTTGGTTAGGACCAATGATGGCCCAATAAGGTGTGTATGTAACCAATAAGCTGTGTTTAGGACCAATGAGTCCCAATAAGGTGTGTTTAGGGGAAACGAGGGTCAGTTGGGACCAATGAGTGCCAATAAGGTATGTATGTAACCAATAAGGTGTGTTTAGGACCAAGGAGTCCCAATATGGTGTCTTTAGGGGAAACGAGGGTCAGCTGCGACTAATGAGTCCCAATAAGGTGTGTATGTAACCAATAAGCATGTTTTGGACCAATGATGGCCCAATAAGGTGTGTATGTAACCAATAAGTTGTGTTTAGGACCAATGAGTCCCAATAAGGTGTGTTTAGGGGAAACGAGGGTCAATTAGGACCAATGAGTCCCAATAAGGTATGTATGTAACAAATAAGTTATGTTTAGGAACAAAGAGTCCCAATAAGGTGTGTTTAGGGGTAACGAGGGTCAGTTGCGACCAATGTGTCCCAATAAGGTGTGTATGTAACCAATAAGCATGTTTAGGACCAATGATGGCCCAAAAAGGTGTGTATGTAACCAATAAGTTGTGTTTAGGACCAATGAGACCTAATTAGGTGTGTTTAGGGGAAACGAGGGTCAGTTGGGAACAACGAGTCCCAATAAGGTGTGTTTAGGGGAAACGAGGGTCAGTTGGGACCAATGAGTCCCAATAAGGTGTGTATGTAACCAATAAGTTGTGTTTAGGACTAATGAGTCGCAATAACGTGTGTTTAGGGGAAACGAGGGTCAGTTGGGACCAATGAGTCCCAATAAGGTGTGTATGTAACCAATAAGCATATTTAGGACCAATGATAGCCCAATAAGGCGTGTATGTAACCAATAAGTTGTGTTTAAAACCAATGAGTCCCAATAAGGTATGTTAAGGGGAAACGAGGGTCAGTTGGGACCAATGAGTCCCAATAAGGTGTGTATGTAACCAATAAGTTGTGTTTAGGACGAATGAGTCACAATAAGGTGTGTTTAGGGGAAACGAGGGTCAGTTGGGACCAATGAGTTCCAATAAGGTCTGTATGTAACAAATAAGCATGTTTAGGACCAATGATGGCCCAATTAGGTGTGTATGTAACCAATAAGTTGTGTTTAGGACCGATGAGTCCCAATAAGGTGTGTTTAGGGGAAACGAGGGTCAGTTAGGACCAATGAGTCCCAATAAGGTGTGTATGTGACCAATAAGCATGTTTAGGTCCAATGATGGCCCAATAAGGTGTGTATGTAACCAATAAATTGTGTTTAGGATCAATGAGTCCCAATAAGGTGTGTTTAGGGGAAACGAGGGTCAGTTGGGACCAATGTGTCCCAATAAGGTGTGTATGTAACCAATAAGTTGTGTTTAGGACCAATGAGTCCCAATAAGGTGTGTTTAGGGGAAAAGAGGGTTAGTTACGACTAATGAGTCCCAATAAGGTGTGTAGGTAACCAATAAGCATGGTTAGGACCAATGATGGCCTATTAAGGTGTGTATGTAACCAATAAGCTGTGTTTAGGACCAATGAGTCCCAATAAGGTGTGTTTAGGGGAAACGAGGGTCAGTTGGGACCAATGAGTGCCAATAAGGTATGTATGTAACCAATAAGTTCTGTTTAGGACCAAGGAGTCCCAATAAGGTGTCTTTAGGGGAAACGAGGGTCAGCTGCGACTAATGAGTCCCAATAAGGTGTGTATGTAACCAATAAGCATGTTTTGGACCAATGATGGCCCAATAAGGTGTGTATGTAACCAATAAGTTGTGTTTAGGACCAATGAGTCCCAATAAGGTGTGTTTAGGGGAAACGAGGGTCAATTAGGACCAATGAGTCCCAATAAGGTATGTATGTAACCAGTAAGTTATGTTTAGGAACAAAGAGTCCCAACAAGGTGTGTTTAGGGGAAACGAGGGTCAGTTGGGACCAATGAGTCCCAATAACGTATGTATGTAACCAATAAGTTGTGTTTAGGACCAATGAGTCCCAATAAGGTGTGTTTAGGGGAAAAGAGGGTTAGTTACGACTAATGAGTCCCAATAAGGTGTGTAGGTAACCAATAAGCTTGGTTAGGACCAATGATGGCCCAATAAGGTGTGTATGTAACCAATAAGCTGTGTTTAGGACCAATGAGTCCCAATAAGGTGTGTTTAGGGGAAACGAGGGTCAGTTGGGACCAATGAGTGCCAATAAGGTATGTATGTAACCAATAAGGTGTGTTTAGGACCAAGGAGTCCCAATATGGTGTCTTTAGGGGAAACGAGGGTCAGCTGCGACTAATGAGTCCCAATAAGGTGTGTATGTAACCAATAAGCATGTTTTGGACCAATGATGGCCCAATAAGGTGTGTATGTAACCAATAAGTTGTGTTTAGGACCAATGAGTCCCAATAAGGTGTGTTTAGGGGAAACGAGGGTCAATTAGGACCAATGAGTCCCAATAAGGTATGTATGTAACAAATAAGTTATGTTTAGGAACAAAGAGTCCCAATAAGGTGTGTTTAGGGGTAACGAGGGTCAGTTGCGACCAATGTGTCCCAATAAGGTGTGTATGTAACCAATAAGCATGTTTAGGACCAATGATGGCCCAAAAAGGTGTGTATGTAACCAATAAGTTGTGTTTAGGACCAATGAGACCTAATTAGGTGTGTTTAGGGGAAACGAGGGTCAGTTGGGAACAACGAGTCCCAATAAGGTGTGTTTAGGGGAAACGAGGGTCAGTTGGGACCAATGAGTCCCAATAAGGTGTGTATGTAACCAATAAGTTGTGTTTAGGACTAATGAGTCGCAATAACGTGTGTTTAGGGGAAACGAGGGTCAGTTGGGACCAATGAGTCCCAATAAGGTGTGTATGTAACCAATAAGCATATTTAGGACCAATGATAGCCCAATAAGGCGTGTATGTAACCAATAAGTTGTGTTTAAAACCAATGAGTCCCAATAAGGTATGTTAAGGGGAAACGAGGGTCAGTTGGGACCAATGAGTCCCAATAAGGTGTGTATGTAACCAATAAGTTGTGTTTAGGACGAATGAGTCACAATAAGGTGTGTTTAGGGGAAACGAGGGTCAGTTGGGACCAATGAGTTCCAATAAGGTCTGTATGTAACAAATAAGCATGTTTAGGACCAATGATGGCCCAATTAGGTGTGTATGTAACCAATAAGTTGTGTTTAGGACCAATGAGTCCCAATAAGGTGTGTTTAGGGGAAACGAGGGTCAGTTAGGACCAATGAGTCCCAATAAGGTGTGTATGTGACCAATAAGCATGTTTAGGTCCAATGATGGCCCAATAAGGTGTGTATGTAACCAATAAATTGTGTTTAGGATCAATGAGTCCCAATAAGGTGTGTTTAGGGGAAACGAGGGTCAGTTGGGACCAATGTGTCCCAATAAGGTGTGTATGTAACCAATAAGTTGTGTTTAGGACCAATGAGTCCCAATAAGGTGTGTTTAGGGGAAAAGAGGGTTAGTTACGACTAATGAGTCCCAATAAGGTGTGTAGGTAACCAATAAGCATGGTTAGGACCAATGATGGCCTATTAAGGTGTGTATGTAACCAATAAGCTGTGTTTAGGACCAATGAGTCCAAATAAGGTGTGTTTAGGGGAAACGAGGGTCAGTTGGGACCAATGAGTGCCAATAAGGTATGTATGTAACCAATAAGTTCTGTTTAGGACCAAGGAGTCCCAATAAGGTGTCTTTAGGGGAAACGAGGGTCAGCTGCGACTAATGAGTCCCAATAAGGTGTGTATGTAACCAATAAGCATGTTTTGGACCAATGATGGCCCAATAAGGTGTGTATGTAACCAATAAGTTGTGTTTAGGACCAATGAGTCCCAATAAGGTGTGTTTAGGGGAAACGAGGGTCAATTAGGACCAATGAGTCCCAATAAGGTATGTATGTAACCAGTAAGTTATGTTTAGGAACAAAGAGTCCCAACAAGGTGTGTTTAGGGGAAACGAGGGTCAGTTGGGACCAATGAGTCCCAATAACGTATGTATGTAACCAATAAGTTGTGTTTAGGACCAATGAGTCCCAATAAGGTGTGTTTAGGGGAAAAGAGGGTTAGTTACGACTAATGAGTCCCAATAAGGTGTGTAGGTAACCAATAAGCTTGGTTAGGACCAATGATGGCCCAATAAGGTGTGTATGTAACCAATAAGCTGTGTTTAGGACCAATGAGTCCCAATAAGGTGTGTTTAGGGGAAACGAGGGTCAGTTGGGACCAATGAGTGCCAATAAGGTATGTATGTAACCAATAAGGTGTGTTTAGGACCAAGGAGTCCCAATATGGTGTCTTTAGGGGAAACGAGGGTCAGCTGCGACTAATGAGTCCCAATAAGGTGTGTATGTAACCAATAAGCATGTTTTGGACCAATGATGGC
Organism: Deinandra increscens subsp. villosa; assembly: GCA_039602395.1. NCBI lineage: Eukaryota > Viridiplantae > Streptophyta > Magnoliopsida > Asterales > Asteraceae > Deinandra > Deinandra increscens. The sequence continues at coordinate 15,092 of JBCNJP010000474.1, forward strand.
CCAATAAGGTGTGTATGTAACCAATAAGTTGTGTTTAGGACCAATGAGTCCCAATAAGGTGTGTTTAGGGGAAACGAGGGTCAATTAGGACCAATGAGTCCCAATAAGGTATGTATGTAACAAATAAGTTATGTTTAGGAACAAAGAGTCCCAATAAGGTGTGTTTAGGGGTAACGAGGGTCAGTTGCGACCAATGTGTCCCAATAAGGTGTGTATGTAACCAATAAGCATGTTTAGGACCAATGATGGCCCAAAAAGGTGTGTATGTAACCAATAAGTTGTGTTTAGGACCAATGAGACCTAATTAGGTGTGTTTAGGGGAAACGAGGGTCAGTTGGGAACAACGAGTCCCAATAAGGTGTGTTTAGGGGAAACGAGGGTCAGTTGGGACCAATGAGTCCCAATAAGGTGTGTATGTAACCAATAAGTTGTGTTTAGGACTAATGAGTCGCAATAACGTGTGTTTAGGGGAAACGAGGGTCAGTTGGGACCAATGAGTCCCAATAAGGTGTGTATGTAACCAATAAGCATATTTAGGACCAATGATAGCCCAATAAGGCGTGTATGTAACCAATAAGTTGTGTTTAAAACCAATGAGTCCCAATAAGGTATGTTTAGGGGAAACGAGGGTCAGTTGGGACCAATGAGTCCCAATAAGGTGTGTATGTAACCAATAAGTTGTGTTTAGGACGAATGAGTCACAATAAGGAGTGTTTAGGGGAAACGAGGGTCAGTTGGGACCAATGAGTTCCAATAAGGTGTGTATGTATCCAATAAGCATGTTTAGGACCAATGATGGCCCAATTAGGTGTGTATGTAACCAATAAGTTGTGTTTAGGACCAATGAGTCCCAATAAGGTGTGTTTAAGGGAAACGAGGGTCAGTTAGGACCGATGAGTCCCAATAAGGTGTGTATGTGACCAATAAGCATGTTTAGGTCCAATGATGGCCCAATAAGGTGTGTATGTAACCAATAAATTGTGTTTAGGATCAATGAGTCCCAATAAGGTGTGTTTAGGGGAAACGAGGGTCAGTTGGGACCAATGTGTCCCAATAAGGTGTGTATGTAACCAATAAGCATATTTAGGACCAATGATAGCCCAATAAGGCGTGTATGTAACCAATAAGTTGTGTTTAAAACCAATGAGTCCCAATAAGGTATGTTTAGGGGAAACGAGGGTCAGTTGGGACCAATGAGTCCCAATAAGGTGTGTATGTAACCAATAAGTTGTGTTTAGGACGAATGAGTCACAATAAGGAGTGTTTAGGGGAAACGAGGGTCAGTTGGGACCAATGAGTTCCAATAAGGTGTGTATGTATCCAATAAGCATGTTTAGGACCAATGATGGCCCAATTAGGTGTGTATGTAACCAATAAGTTGTGTTTAGGACCAATGAGTCCCAATAAGGTGTGTTTAGGGGAAACGAGGGTCAATTAGGACCAATGAGTCCCAATAAGGTATGTATGTAACCAGTAAGTTATGTTTAGGAACAAAGAGTCCCAACAAGGTGTGTTTAGGGGAAACGAGGGTCAGTTGGGACCAATGAGTCCCAATAACGTATGTATGTAACCAATAAGTTGTGTTTAGGACCAATGAGTCCCAATAAGGTGTGTTTAGGGGAAAAGAGGGTTAGTTACGACTAATGAGTCCCAATAAGGTGTGTAGGTAACCAATAAGCTTGGTTAGGACCAATGATGGCCCAATAAGGTGTGTATGTAACCAATAAGCTGTGTTTAGGACCAATGAGTCCCAATAAGGTGTGTTTAGGGGAAACGAGGGTCAGTTGGGACCAATGAGTGCCAATAAGGTATGTATGTAACCAATAAGGTGTGTTTAGGACCAAGGAGTCCCAATATGGTGTCTTTAGGGGAAACGAGGGTCAGCTGCGACTAATGAGTCCCAATAAGGTGTGTATGTAACCAATAAGCATGTTTTGGACCAATGATGGCCCAATAAGGTGTGTATGTAACCAATAAGTTGTGTTTAGGACCAATGAGTCCCAATAAGGTGTGTTTAGGGGAAACGAGGGTCAATTAGGACCAATGAGTCCCAATAAGGTATGTATGTAACAAATAAGTTATGTTTAGGAACAAAGAGTCCCAATAAGGTGTGTTTAGGGGTAACGAGGGTCAGTTGCGACCAATGTGTCCCAATAAGGTGTGTATGTAACCAATAAGCATGTTTAGGACCAATGATGGCCCAAAAAGGTGTGTATGTAACCAATAAGTTGTGTTTAGGACCAATGAGACCTAATTAGGTGTGTTTAGGGGAAACGAGGGTCAGTTGGGAACAACGAGTCCCAATAAGGTGTGTTTAGGGGAAACGAGGGTCAGTTGGGACCAATGAGTCCCAATAAGGTGTGTATGTAACCAATAAGTTGTGTTTAGGACTAATGAGTCGCAATAACGTGTGTTTAGGGGAAACGAGGGTCAGTTGGGACCAATAAGTCCCAATAAGGTGTGTATGTAACCAATAAGCATATTTAGGACCAATGATAGCCCAATAAGGCGTGTATGTAACCAATAAGTTGTGTTTAAAACCAATGAGTCCCAATAAGGTATGTTTAGGGGAAACGAGGGTCAGTTGGGACCAATGAGTCCCAATAAGGTGTGTATGTAACCAATAAGTTGTGTTTAGGACTAATGAGTCGCAATAACGTGTGTTTAGGGGAAACGAGGGTCAGTTGGGACCAATGAGTCCCAATAAGGTGTGTATGTAACCAATAAGCATATTTAGGACCAATGATAGCCCAATAAGGCGTGTATGTAACCAATAAGTTGTGTTTAAAACCAATGAGTCCCAATAAGGTATGTTTAGGGGAAACGAGGGTCAGTTGGGACCAATGAGTCCCAATAAGGTGTGTATGTAACCAATAAGTTGTGTTTAGGACGAATGAGTCACAATAAGGAGTGTTTAGGGGAAACGAGGGTCAGTTGGGACCAATGAGTTCCAATAAGGTGTGTATGTATCCAATAAGCATGTTTAGGACCAATGATGGCCCAATTAGGTGTGTATGTAACCAATAAGTTGTGTTTAGGACCAATGAGTCCCAATAAGGTGTGTTTAAGGGAAACGAGGGTCAGTTAGGACCGATGAGTCCCAATAAGGTGTGTATGTGACCAATAAGCATGTTTAGGTCCAATGATGGCCCAATAAGGTGTGTATGTAACCAATAAATTGTGTTTAGGATCAATGAGTCCCAATAAGGTGTGTTTAGGGGAAACGAGGGTCAGTTGGGACCAATGTGTCCCAATAAGGTGTGTATGTAACCAATAAGCATATTTAGGACCAATGATAGCCCAATAAGGCGTGTATGTAACCAATAAGTTGTGTTTAAAACCAATGAGTCCCAATAAGGTATGTTTAGGGGAAACGAGGGTCAGTTGGGACCAATGAGTCCCAATAAGGCGTGTATGTAACCAATAAGTTGTGTTTAGGACGAATGAGTCACAATAAGGAGTGTTTAGGGGAAACGAGGGTCAGTTGGGACCAATGAGTTCCAATAAGGTGTGTATGTATCCAATAAGCATGTTTAGGACCAATGATGGCCCAATTAGGTGTGTATGTAACCAATAAGTTGTGTTTAGGACCAATGAGTCCCAATAAGGTGTGTTTAGGGGAAACGAGGGTCAGTTAGGACCAATGAGTCCCAATAAGGTGTGTATGTGACCAATAAGCATGTTTAGGTCCAATGATGGCCCAATATGGTGTGTATGTAACCAATAAGTTGTGTTTAGGATTAATGAGTCCCAATAAGGTGTGTTTAGGGGAAACGAGGGTCAATTAGGACCAATGAGTCCCAATAAGGTATGTATGTAACCAGTAAGTTATGTTTAGGAACAAAGAGTCCCAACAAGGTGTGTTTAGGGGAAACGAGGGTCAGTTGGGACCAATGAGTCCCAATAACGTATGTATGTAACCAATAAGTTGTGTTTAGGACCAATGAGTCCCAATAAGGTGTGTTTAGGGGAAACGAGGGTTAGTTACGACTAATGAGTCCCAATAAGGTGTGTAGGTAACCTATAAGCATGTTTAGGACCAATGATGGCCTAATATGGTGTGTATGTAACCAATAAGCTGTGTTTAGGACCAATGAGTCCCAATAAGGTGTGTTTAGGGGAAACGAGGGTCAGTTGGGACCAATAAGTCCCAATAAGGTGTGTATGTAACCAATAAGTTGTGTTTAGGACTAATGAGTCGCAATAAGGTGTGTTTAGGGGAAACGAGAGTCAGTTGGGACCAATGAGTCCCAATAAGGTGTGTATGTAACCAATAAGCATGTTTAGGACCAATGATAGCCCAATAAGGCGTGTATGTAACCAATAAGTTGTGTTTAGGACCAATGAGTCCCAATAAGGTATGTTTAGGGGAAACGAGGGTCAGTTGGGACCAATGTGTCCCAATAAGGTGTGTATGTAACCAATAAGTTGTGTTTAGGACCAATGAGTCACAGTAAGGTGTGTTTAGGGGAAACGAGGGTCAGTTGGGACAAATGAGTTCAATAAGGTGTGTATGTAACCAATAAGCATGTTTAGGACCAATGATGGCCCAATTAGGTGTGTATGTAACCAATAAGTTGTGTTTAGGACCAATGAATCCCAATAAGGTGTGTTTAGGGGGAAACGAGGGTCAGTTAGGACCAATGAGTCCCAATAAGGTGTGTATGTGACCAATAAGCATGTTTAGGTCCAATGATGGCCCAATAAGGTGTGTATGTAACCAATAAATTGTGTTTAGGATCAATGAGTCCCAATAAGGTGTGTTTAGGGGAAACGAGGGTTAGTTGGGACCAATGTGTCCCAATAAGGTGTGTATGTAAGCAATAAATTGTGTTTAGGACCAATGTGTCCCAATAAGGTGTGTTTAGGGGGAACGAGGGTCAGTTGGGACCAATGAGTCCCAATAACG
>JBCNJP010000475.1:0-20573 GCA_039602395.1 Deinandra increscens subsp. villosa
GAGTTCCTTCGGAACTTATACTTGGTTACTCCGGAACTTTAACTTTATCTCTCTGCACAAGTTCCAAGGCATAAAGCTGTCAGGAAGCAGTTTTACTTTACACCATGCTGTACACTGTTCACATAAATGTCTACTCAATCTTTTACAGAAGCATGCTTGTACTACAACAACTCCGGAGTAGATATTATTTGTTTATTTAGCCTAAGTGCTAAAAGGAAATAAAAGAATATATTTTATTTCCTCCTTGCACTATATATATTTGTTGTATTTCCTTTGTTTCTTGTTGATCGAATCTCTCTTGTTCATCAACTGTAACTCTCTGTAAACATTGTGAAGTAATAATATAGTAGTGCTTGGAATTGATATCTTGTGTTCATCTACTTTACTTCTTGTTTACTAGTTACTGTTTCGATCAAACCATTTCAAACATTAACGCAAACAAGTCTGATTCCGCCTTTCTTGTTTGATACCTTTAAGTAACTTGTTTGGTTAGTTGATCCTAACCACGATCCTACAAATGCTTCTACATTCCATAAATGCCGTTTATTCCTCATTTATCACCTCCCCAAGCAACGGCTTCAAACGAAACACCACAAATTTTAAAATTACCTTATTTAGCGAATTGATCAAACTTTGGTAAACCCTAGGCTCTATCCAAAATAAATGTCAAAAGTGAGCCAGATTATGTCGAGATAGCTTCGTTTGCAAATGAGACAATTTAGAGCTTATGTTTTCAGGTTGGTTGAATATTTCAAGCTCACCTCAAGTTAGGCCTAGCATTTAAGAAAAAGTGCTAATTTTTTCATGTCGTCTTGACCCTTAACTTACTTAAGCCGCCCCCTGTAAAGAACATCAAACCCCCTTCATTGAGCGAGCCATGATGAGGGAATGTATGAGCCCACCTGATTAATAAAACTCAAATAAAATAAATAATCACACCCATACCATATCCTTCACAAGTGAATAAAGAATGAGTGAGTGAGGTGACGAGTTTGTAAGGAAATATTCCTCCTTGTTGCTACTATTTTGGCTAAGTATAGTTCTTACGAATAGTTCTTCGGGATGCAGTTATTCCAGTTTGCACACCATTGATCCGAAAGAATTATGAAGACTCATTCCTATAGAAAAGCTAGTTTTTTTCCGAATGTTAAGCTCGAGGTTCATTCTTAAGGAAGTAGTGAAGAACTAGATGAACAAGAGTTCTTCCGGAAGGATAACTCATTAGTTATTGACTTTTTCACTGTACTTCATCCGGTTGCAGATAAATCAGCTTTATGATACAGTTACAGGCATGCTCCACCAACTATCAGACACTATTAACTATAGATGCCACATAACTGTATTTCAGTTATATTAGCCTATTGTGTAATTCCTTGGTGCATGTGTAATATGTCTTGTGTAATAGATGATCAATATAATCTTAGGGAAATCACTGGTTCTCCTTGATTTCCATACTCTATATAGTGTGTTGTAACTCATTGTAAACCGCATGCATCAGTGTGAATCACTGGGATCAATTCTCATATATTAATACAATATTAAAGCAGTATTTATTCATATAAATGTGTTCCCTATCTTTTTGTTAAGAGATTGATCTTAATTGTAGAAATCGGGGTCGGTGAGCCAAGCCAAACCCCGATGGCACAGCGGAAGCGGATCGGAGACTTTGTGAGCTTCGTCTTTGTAGAACAAATATAAACACCAAGAAGAACATAATGGACCGGATCTTCAACAATGGTGTTGTGAGATGTGATGATGATGATGAGGATAAATATAGAAGATGTGATGAACAAGATAAATAGATGAATCAAAGATAATGTTGAATGATTACAAGTTTACCTATCACCACTCATGCTAGGTTCATGAACAAGTGTTCATGAACCCACACAACTTCAAAGATACATGACTAAGCTCTCTCACTCATACATACATACATCTAGTAGTCTTTCACATGAGAAAGACTTACATATATACTAACCAACTAAGACTAAGGGCAATCTAGTAAATAACACAACTAGTCTAGTGACATAAATAATACAACAATAAATAATAAAGTCACTAATGCCAAGTCTTCGGTTAATGAGAGTCTTCGAGTCATAAACTTCACCGTGTTGTGCGAACGGTTAAACGGTAAGTGGTACGTTGAGTTTCATCTAACCAAATCTCGAACTCGTCGATCTCGGAAATTCCCAACAATCTCCCCCTATTTGGTTGATGAACAAACGGATAAATAACTCAACTCTTGTGACAATCGGTTCCCTTGTATTCTTGCAACTTGACTTCAAGACAATCTTCATACGGTTTCAAACCTTTCACTTATCTTCTCCCCTTTGTGAAGCTCCCCCTAAGATAAAGAATTGTTCTTCTTTTAGCCCGAAACCAATAAAAGGCCCATAGGGTGTTTACCAAGATTAACAAGCACACTACTCCAAGGATGTCACCATCATCCTATGTGTTGTTAAAGGTCAACAAGATAAAGGATCAAAGAGAAATAAGAGATCTAATTCCATAATTCAACCGTCTTGTGAATACCAAACCGATGCATCACCCATAGAAAGTACCACTTCAAATAAATTACCTCAACAAGTCACAAGCTTCTAACTTTGCCTTTATTTTTACCATATCAACGATGGCTCAAGGACTCTTCAAAAGTTAGAGCTTTATCCAACAGTCGCAAACAAATTCTTCAATGTAGAAAAACTCCCAAACTTGCACATTCTTCAATTTGTTGCGATGGATTTTACGAGTTTACCCCCGTTAGTACTTGTAGTAATTTTCTGCAATAAAACAGTAGTTCTTGTTAATTTTCTGCTATAGCCTAATTCTGTCTTGAATTCTGATCTGGCCCAAGCTGATTTCAATTAAATGCAGGCCCAATTCTGACCAAAATCACAGCCCAGTAGAGACATGAGAAGCAGGCCCAAACGATTAATAATAAGCAGGCCCAGTTCGGTTCTCATGTAGCAGACCCATCCGAAATAAAGAAGCAGGCCCATTTCCCATTTTTAGGAGAAGTAACCCTAAGGACTGCTAACAAAGTAAACTCATGCCAGATCTGTTCCATCATCTTTCTATCAAAGAAAACCAATAGCCGGCTGCCTGAAGCACGAATTCCGGCGAACAAATCTAAACGGAGGTCACGAATGGCGAACCAAGTGTTCCTCCGGAACTTTCTGAGTTCCTTTGGAACTTTTAGGGTTACTTCGGAACAAGTGAGTTCCTCCGGAAGTTCATCTGTTTTCTCGAAATCCATCAGGTTACTTCGGAAGGTCGGTCGTCTAGTTCCCTCGGAATACAGGTTACTTCGGAACTTTCATGTTACTCCAGAACTATCGAGTTACCTCGGAAAAACTAAGTTCCCTCGGAACTTTTGAGTTCCTCTGGAACTATCTCATTTCCCTTGGAAGTTACCTTGGAACTAAGTTACTTCGGAAGATTTGGGTTCCTCCGGAACTAGCTCACTCGGAGCTGTGAAGTCACGGAGGGTTATCTCGGAACAAAGAGTTCAGACAGAAATGGTTCCCTCGGAAGTCTTTCACGTTACTTCGGAACATCGGTTTTCTCGGAGGGGACCAGTGAATAGAGATAGCCATGCCAAAGTTGACCTAACCACATCTGACAAAGAAAAGTAACTCTGAAGCAACCTCTGACCAAAAACGTGTTAGGTCGGCAACTTTTCATAAAGCAACACATGCTTGTCACCTTCCTTGGTTCAAAGAAAACCCAGAATACGTCGTTATCAACAACTCTGATTATACTCCCATAGCATTTCCACCCATGAACATTGTCGCTATATACGTCAACCCAGTAGTCATCGACATCTTCATAACCCAAGAAACCCAGAACGAATAGAAAATTTCAAGCAAACGAGCTGTAGTCTCGTGTCTTCTGTGTTCAGCGATTTTCACATCATCGTCTTCAACAACCTATAATTTGATCTTGTGTGCTTTTCTCTCAATATGTTCGAAGATAGAGAGAGTTACAGGTTTTGAAATTCTTTTGAGATGAGAGAGGGGTAAGAGTCTGACACAACTTTCTTTCAAAAGTTAGGAAAGAGAGAGTAGGTGTATGGGAATGGACAAAAGGAAACGTGGGAGAAAGAAACTGACACATTTATTGTAGGTTCAAAGAATTAGGCATGAATGTGACTTATCAAAAAGTCAAGGAGGGAGACACTACTTGATAGAGTACAAATTCATCTGCCCAAGATTTTCTAAAATACTCAAAAGATTTCTTTGAAAAATATGAGCCATACAAATTTTAATGTGAAAGAAAAAGGATGGGTAGAAAAATCCTTCAAAGTTACGAATGTGAAAAGATCATCATGCTTGTATCAAATCTGGGTAGGGTTTTTTTTTTTTTAGAAATGTAAAATCATAAACCCATTCGTGTCTACTGATTCAAACACAGGACCCAAATAAGAAAAGCAGCAGAAAATGAAGGTTGACTTCAAAAACCTTTTAAGAACAAAAGATAAAAACATCTCTATTTGTTACAAAGATAAGCAAACTGACACAAAGTTGAAGAAACCAACTGATTTGTTGCGTTTTCTTCGACCATGGCTCTGATGCCAATTGTAGAAACCGGGGTCGGTGAGCTAAGCCAAACTCCAATGGCACAGTGGAAGCGGATCGGAGACTTTGTGAGCTTCGTCTTTGTAGAACAAATATAAACACCAAGAAGAACATAAAGGACCGGATCTTCAACAATGGTGTTTGAGATGTGATGATGATGATGAGGATAAATATAGAAAATGTGATGAACAAGATAAATAGATAATCAAAGATGATGTTGAATGATTACAAGTTTACCTACACCACTCATGCTAGGTTCATGAACAAGTGTTCATGAACCCACACAACTTCAAAGATACATGACTAAGCTCTCTCACTCATACATACATGCATGTAGTCTTTCACATGAGAAAGACTATATATACTAACCAACTAAGACTAAGGGCAATCTAGTAAATAACACAACTAGTCTAGTGACATAAATAATACAACAATAAATAATAAAGTCACTAATGTCAAGTCTTCGGTTAATGAGAGTCTCGAGTCATAAACTTCACCATGTTATGCGAACGGTCAAACGGTAAGTGGTACGTTGAGTTTCATCTAACCAAATCTCGAACTCGTCGAACTAGAAAATTCCCAACATTAATATATTCTAAATGTGAGAGTTTATAATAGTAAAGCAGTGTTTATTCATATAATTGTGTTCCCTATCTTTTTGTTAAGAGATTGATCTTAATATATTCTAAATGTGAGGGTTTATAATAGGTTATTTTCCCCTGCTCATTAGAGTGTAGTAATCTTGTGTAAGGTTTCTTATCTTAGGGCAAACCACAATCCTACTTGTTCATATTCACTAATTTATCATAGACATTGCCTCTATAAAGTTGTAAATAGACAGACTTAGGGGTGTGCAGAAATAACCGAAATCCGAAAAAACCGATAAACCGAACCGTATCCGTGTCCAAATAAACCGATCCGAAGTGTGAATTCGGTTTACGGTTTGGTTTCAAACCGTATCCGAATTGTGAATTCGGTTTACGGTTTGGTTATGGTTTTGGATTTTATTTTTATTTGGTTTATTTGGGTTATTCAGTTATCCATTTAAACCGAATAAGATTTATATATATACATATAATATATATATATATATATATATATATATATATAATATAATTTTTTTTATAAATCATGTGTTGGAAGTTCTATTTTGCATGAAAACTTTGAATTTCGTTTGTTTAAACTATCGGTATTTTGGTTGTATGTTATGCAAAAAGAAACTTCATATTTGATTTTGTTCACTTCATGCCATATTTGTTTTGCTTGTATGTTTAAAAATGTACAAAATATGTTATTCTGTTGAATACGGTTTATACGGTTTGAATACGGTTTATTCGGTTCTGAACCGGAACCGAACCGTATTGAATATGGTTTATTTGATTTGGTTTGTAAGTTTTCCAATATGGTTTGGTTTGGATACGGATGTGATAAAAAATAATTAAAAACCAAATAAACCGAATCGAATAAACCGAATAAACCGTAAACCGAACCGATGAACACCCCTAGACAGACTCACGTGATTAATTAACTTAAATATTATTTCTTATAATAAAAATAATCTTCGTTGACATGGATTCTTTATAAAGTTGCAAACGGATGATATGTTTAACTTATATATTTACTATTTCTCAAACCTTTTAAATTTAAATAATTTGAACCGTACTTAGTTTTAGTGAAACACGAGTAACACATGTTGAGCTAAAGAGTGTGAGGGAATCCGAATAGTTAAATATCATAAGAAAGGAATAGTATATTGGTTGTGAATCTATGCACTTGCAAGGAATCCGAATAGTTAAATATCATAAGAAAGGAATAGTATATTGGTTGTGAATCTATGCACTTGCACTTGTGATTTTCTATACATATGGTCACATATATATTGTCTCACTACTCCTAACTCAGTTATAATTGCAGACGAAATAACATTTACCATGGTAGATGTGGATTTGGAGCATCAAGACCTTTCCAAGATTCGAGGAGCCATCCCTCGTCTTCTTCATCGTGTAAATGAAGACCGTCTCAGGGAACGGCATCCAGTATCACGGATTCGCATGGTACCTGATACACTACGATATCTCAATGAGTCATCTTTTAACCCTCGGGTGGTCTCTGTTGGACCACTCCATAGAGGTGAAGAGAATGTGAAAGCATTTGAAGCCAAGAAAGCAACTTATCTGGTTAAGCTAATCAGATGTATGATCCCTCCCCAAAGACTAGAAGAAGGACAAGAAAATGAAATCTTGAAATCATGGGTGGATAAGGTGGTAAAGATTTGTGTGGGCAGGGTGTCCCCTTTAATGGCTAAAGTCCTAGCATGTTATGAGTGGGATAAGGACTGTGATGAAGATGAATTTATAGAATTTATGGTTATGGATGCTTGTTTCATACTTGGATACATTATCCATATTTCGAGATTTCTAAAATATAAATCATTTCGGGGAAACATCTTGCAAGACCACATTGTACCTTATGACTTGCTGTTGATAGAAAACCAGATCCCAATGTTTTTCCTTAATGAAATATTTCATTGCACCGTATTGACATATCAGCCAAACACAACCCTTGTTAAATTTCTCATCCCACTTCTAGATTTTCTCAACATTTTTGAGGAAGATATAACAACCAAAAATGTTTCCATAAGTATCACTGAATTCTCCGATCACAATATTCTCAGCCTTTTGTATGAATGTTACAAGCCTCATGGTCGCCCTATTGAATCAAGCGAGTTAACCTCAACAATCCGTTCAGCTGTAGATCTAGACAACGCCGGGATCAACTTCAAACCTAACTGCAATCCAGAATGGCTGATGGGGATTAATGTGAAGTTAAAGATGTTCCCATGTTTTTCATGGTGTTGGGGTAAGCCTACTCTTAAAATGCCAGTATTGTATGTTGATGATTTCACCGAGATGGTTTTAAGAAATCTCATTGCATATGAGCACGAGTCTATGCAAAGTCATGAATATGTTCTATCATATGCTTATTTCATGGGTATGCTTGTGAATAAACAAGAAGATGTTGCTAAGTTGGTAGACTCAAATGTGCTTGTCAACCATATGGGTTCAAACGATGAAGCTGCTAAAATGATGAAAACAATATGCAAAGAACTTGTAAGGGATCAATTCTTTTATGGTGAAGAGTGGAACAAACTGCAAATGGATAAGTACTGCATTGGTTACTTACTGAAAAATATAATGTGGTTAAAGACTACTTACTTTAATAGTCCATGGAATATAATTGCTCTATTGGCTGGAATCATCCTCTTCGTCTTAACGGTGGTTCAGACCATCTTTACCGTTAAGCCTGCTTCATGAAGCAACAAGTAAATTTTTTACTGTAAGTTTTATCTTCTTTTATTTTGTTGTTCGCTTTTAGATTTATACTAGATCGATATACTTAATTAAGAGTTATTTAAAAACTTATTTGATGGGTACAACATGAAAATGGAATTGGTTTTATTAATTTCTTCAAATTTTCTGTTAACCAAAATTTATGATGACTTTCATATCTCAATAAAATTAGTTAAATTACAAAAGAATACAAACCAAATGTTATAGGAGATAAGAATTAGTAGGTGTTAAAGGAGTTATGCAGAAAATTTGTAAAGCGTCTGTAAGCTTAACTTGATTTAGCGTAAGCTTACAATTAGCCTATGGAGAACCCAAAATTCTCCGTACGCTTTCATGGTAATTTACTTCCTATCTACCATGGGTGTTCAATATATGATTCCGAAAGGGTTTTTGGTAAAGGTTAATAAATATTTCCGGGCATGATAATTATTATATAGTTGTGTACTTACTTAGCGTTATACTAACAATTTTTTTTTGTTGTACATTTTAGGTGATTGATCATCTTGTGTGGCCAAATAATTTCATCCTGGTTCGTTTATTTGGATGATTACTTAAACTCTCTTTTGTCAATGTGTGTGATGTATATTGTACTTTAATTATGCTTTTTATGTCGGTCTTGTACACCCCTAACTATCGTCTTTTAAAATATTGTAATAAAAAAGGTTTGATCTATATATCCCATTTTATGAACGATTGAATTTTCTTGATTCTCTATTTGAAACTAAAAAAGATTGTCATAAATTGGGTTTGGCCCAGGGATTAGCAGTGGCAAACTTTTAAGGGGCAGGGAGGGGCGGCTGACCCCCCGAATTTTTTTTTTGCGATGTAGGGGTATATAATTTTCGTGTAGAAAATTTCGATATGCTCCGGTTTCGACCCCTCAATTGGCGTTAGAAAAAAAAAATTTAGATCCCGACCCCCCACTTGATATTTTCAAGTTTCGCCACCGGAGATTAGGGCTCACTTAAAACCTTAATTCCTCTACGTCTTTATAAAGGAGGCTAGCTCACATTTTTTCTTTTAGGTTCTTCATTCTTCCCTTTTTGTTATTTTATATCAACCTATGGCCCAATTGAATCGAGTCATATCAACCTATGACATTTTTGACCAATTAACCATCCACCACCTTAGACCCACAATCACATACTTTCCACTATGGACCTATAATCAACGTGAGAAATCAACGCATGCAAAGATCCAATATATATCACAATATCACATCACACTATTAATATAGCAAAACAGGTTTCCTTCTTTCTATTGAAAGTAGTCGCTTGTGTGGGTGTATCCGTGTATGGGGTGAGCGTGAGCCCACCCACGTCATAGAACAAATTAACACTACACCCCCTTATATGAGATTGGTGCATGATCCAGGTGGATCTAATTACAATTTTGTGAGTTTGCTTGTGACTTTGTATTCTATATTGGGAAGACAAGGGACGAACCTTGACTAGAGAAATGGATGGGGTTGAAAGCTAAAGGGTCATAAAACGGATAGGGCCGAACTAAGTATATGAATTTTCTTTGGATTGGACGGGTAAATTTTCACTAGACTGGAAGGGTAAATTTTACATATGAACAAAAAAACGGTAGGTCCCATGCCTGGATCGGACCCTCACTATACTCCGTCCATAATCGGGAAAAAACATGAGAGTGTGCCATATTTGAGTTATTATTTTATTTATTTAATAAAAGCTTTTATTTATGCTCAATTTTTATTTTTTTAAATAACTTTTACATGCTAATTAAAAAATAAATTTGTAATTTTTTTTAGAACACCTTGGTATGAATTTGAAAAAAAAAACAGACTTCTCTTTTGAAAAAATATTTTTTGTTCTCAAGTGTTTTTCGAAGCGGTTTATTATATTTTGTTTAATGTAATGTTTTTTTTAATGTTTTAATGAAATGTTTTTTTATATTTAAAATATTATGTTTTAATTTTTATATAAAAATAGTTGTAAAATAATACTAATAATAATAATAATAATAATAATAATAATAATAATAATAATAATACCCATACATTTTGAGTTGGTTGTGAGTCTAGTCACATCTTGCGTGACAGAACTCACAACCCCAACTCACATCAATATATTTTATATCGGTGCAAATTAAGGTGTTGTTTGTTTTTAAAAAAAACCTCTTCTAACCTTTTTTGTCTGCGCGACGCAGACCACGCGCAGACATTTGAGTCTGCAGAGTGTTTGATTTCTCGCAGACGTTTCATTAAAAAACATCTGTCTGTCCTCTTCTTGGGGCAGACTTAGGTTTACCACTTCTAACCTCTTCTAGGTTTATTTTCCCCCCATCAAATACAAAACACATTAAAAAAATTAAACCCTATCCACGCTTCACTCTCAAGAACGACACCCACACCTCACACCACCAGGAGCACCGTTGGCGAGCTCCACCGCCGCCGCCATCCCCATCGACCACCGTATTCTCCACCGGCGCTGCCTTCCTTCTTCCCCTCCGCCGACCGTCGCGCTCCTCCCCCGCCGGCCGTCGCTCGGCTCCTCCATCCGCCGACCGTCGCTCGGCTCCTCCATTCCGCCGGCAGTCGCTCAAAATCAAGGTATGCTCATCTCCACTTCTCTAGTTTCAATGATTTTGAGCAATACTGTTAGCTACCAGCCTACACAGGGATTCCAAATTCAGTGGGTTACTCACGTGGGTATGCTCCTGTGAAGTTATTGTATTGTTTTTTTTTAATTTGTTAATACTCGAATTTGAGCAAAATATTGTTATCTGGTGATTGTATTGTTTTTTATTTATTTGTTAATACTGGTATGTTCCTGTGGAGTTATAGTATTGTTTTTTTTCTAATACGAGTGCTCCTGTGAAGTTATTTGCTAATAATGATGAGTTTGAATATCTTTGTTGATTGATGATATTTTTATTGGTTGAAACTCGGTTTAATCTTGTTAGGATACTGTTTTATTTTGAAATTATGTGTGTGTGTTGTGTTATAGCAAGTATTAGATTAATAAAGATTGATTTGGTGGATTTAATAGCAAGTTCTTAACAGTCTGCAGAAGTTAAAAAACAAACAATCTTCTTCTTACAGACTGCAGAGGTTTGGTCCACCTCTTCTTCTACAGATGTCTGCAGATGTGGTCCGCAGACTGCAGACATTTTACATCTGAAAAAACAAACACCACCTAAATGTCCGACCACATTATTATGACTTGTTTACGGAATTAATCTTTTTTTATTGAATTACTGGATTTATTAGAAAAAGACTAGCAAGGAGCTATGTTACATGAGATGAGTAAAAGAAAAGTTATATCAATTTTCCTTATTCAAACATCGAAGGCTACTCCTATTCTTAATAAAAAAACGCCATAGTTTGAATTTCACCGAACACCAACTCCGCCCTTTTGCCAAGATTTCGCCGTGTTACGAAACTTCCAAAATACCAAATCGTCGTTAATAAGATTATGTCTATGGAAAATCTTTAACATGAATTTTTGGTAGGTGAGAGATAAATAATAATAAAATCAAAGGAAAACGTAGGTGAGTATAGGTGAATGATCAGATACAAAGCCCATTTTTCATGTGAAGTGTAGGAAGGCATATGGAGCATTGATCTAAAAATCAATGGTTCAGATTTAATCTAGATCAAACTCAAAAATATGAAAGAAATTGTAAAGCGTGACAAAAGCTAGAGGGTATAATTGGTATAGTCTACCATTGTTGATTTTTTAAAGTTTTCCTTAACTTTTTTAAATGACTATAGCTTTTTATATGACATCATTTAAAAAAAATACACCATAAAATCAAACATTTAATTTTCTTTAATTCGCGTATAGTATTGCTATACCTTTTTTTAAAAGAATTTTTTTAAAACTCGTCTACGTGCATTCGTAACATTGCGTGATTATGAAATATATCTTGTGTGATTATAAAGTATAGCTTGCGTGATTATTAAATATAGCTTGCATAATTATCAATATAACTTGCGTAATCATCATCAAATACGCACGGATAATTTTACCCTTTAAATACGAAAACTACTTTTGTACACTAACTTTCCCCTATATAGTTAATTATGAAAATCAGGATAATATAACATTTACAATTACTTAAAAGGATAAATTTGAAAACTCAGAAACCATTTAAGCGATAGAAGTGACACTTAAAAATACTTTATGCACTCTTGCTTAATATTATAAAATCCATTTTTAACAAGCTGTTTCGATTCGTTGAATTAACGACTGGAGGTTAAGCTGATTTTGGTGTGTCCGGTTTAGTATAATTCCATGTTAATTTTTTACCTGAAAGTTTTTGGGTTTAACCAGTAGAAACCCGAAATCAGACAACTAATTGAAAGGTTTTTGTAAAACCCCACCCGTCACTTTTAACCAATTTGATACTCTAAAAATACGGTTCGGAAAATTTCGATTAAAACACATGCTAAACCAAGCTATCACCCTTAATTACAAAAATCATTCATCATCTAGTTTCCGTTATTTATCAGAGTAGCGTTAAGATTTATCATGTATTATAACACTCACAAATTAAACATCGACACTGTCCACAATGGGTGTTCGGTTCTTCAAAAGTTCTTCTGCTCGATCATGACCCATCAACCCACTTGTCACCTATCATTAACACCAGTAACACGTTAGTATTAATGACTTACAAACAGTTATTTAACATTAACCATCTCAAACTAAGCAAACAAACATTTTAGACGAATTCGGGTTCCACGCATATCGCCTACAACTTCAAAATGTAGTAGGCGATACGCCTGCCAACACACGCGTATCGCTTACTGGAAGATCTGCTCTAAACGATACGCTTGGTGAAGAAATTCCCGCCCCCACCCATCACTTTTAACCAATTTTGATACTATAAAAATACGGGTCAGAACATTGCGATTAAAACACATGCTAAACCAAGTTATCACCCTAATTTACAAAAATAATTCATCATCTAGTTTCCGTTATTTATCAGAGTAGCGTCAAGATTATCATGTATTAATTATTATAACATTCACAAAACATCGACACTGTCCACATTGGGTGTTCGGTTCTTCAAAAGTTGTTCTGCTCGATCATGACCCATTAACCCGCTTGTCACCTATCATTAACACCAGTAACACATTAGTATTAATGACTTACAAACAATTATTTAACATTAACCATCTCAAACTAACCAAACAAACATTTTAAACGTATTCGGGTTCCACGCGTATCGCCTACAACTTCAAAATGTAGTAGGCGATACGCCTACCAACTCACGTGTATCGCTTACTGGAAAATCTCCTCCAAGAGATACGCTTGGAGCAGAAATTCCAACGATTCAGCTAAAAATTTCAGTTCTGGAACTTAGCCAATTTTTCAGCTTGTTCCCAGATTTTCTTCCATACTTTCCAACCTGCTTCCAATGATCAAATCCTTGTTTTCCGGCATTTCCTTAAGGCATTACTAGTCCAAAAACACAACTTCAATGATTCTATACATTCTTACCAAGAACTTACATAATTCAAATTGTAATAACCAACCCGTGACCCGTTAAGCACTAACCCATACTAAATCTTACTTCCAGCCAACCTATAGTTCAAATTAAATATGTGTGCTTACACAGTACCCATGTAAGGCTACCCTACTCAATACACACATAAGCACACTTTATCATCCAACAATCATACATGAATTTAGGATGTCACAAACTCTCCTTGACACAAGTTTTCTTGTATCAAGTTATCACACTCACCCAAAGGTGTTTTCACGGCTTATGTTTATTACTAACAACTTCCCCATCCAAGATCACTTGGACTTCCCTACAATCACATTTAACCCTTACGGGTACAATCAGTTTGACCCTAACGGGTCAAAGCTCTACTTGCCTCATTACTACTATCATAAGCATAACAATTTCGTGACATGGAACAATTTCTACTATTACTTCTATTAACACACATATCTCATAACACATTCCCATATCAATCAATATACTTTTGTGTTACCTCAACGTTTGGGCTTTATCCTTCCCTTCTCTATGTTTGGTTGAGCTTTCACCCGCTTCACCACCTATCCAATATCTATAGAGTTACTCATTTAGTAACCATCATTTACCTCATATAACATCATATCATCACAACTTGCTATGAAATCCTCTCTATAATATTTCTGCACTCTAATAGACATTTCATCAAACACCTTGTAGACGTTTGATAGAATCATCCTAGTGATAACGGTTGTCGAGACCGCTACAAATAATCCTAAACTTAAACCTATAGATAGGGTAAGTAGGGTATCAATCCAGGGGAGTTAGTGGTCACTAGTGATTTAGATTTTTACTATCTAACTAAATTAACTACATAAATCTAGATTACTGTCACTAACCTAGATTGACCTGAACTAAACTAAACTAATCTAATCTAAAGAATTAAACTAAAATTGCCTCTTGGCTGTTTTTGAGTGAATTGATTGATTAACTACTAATTAACTAACTTAACAACTAAGAAAATTACTAAAGCTAAGATTACTTATGTGACAAGTTAACTACTTTTGGATCCTGGTTGGCTACCGATCTGGGCAAAACCTAATCAATTGCTAATACTACATAGACATAGTCCCCAATTGCTTCCTTGACCTAATAACCTAAATTTCTAATGGGCTGATTAGTCCTGCCGCAAGAAAGTGCTAGATCATTAAACAGTGGACCACTAAAACCCTAGGTTACTAGTTAGATTAAACAATTTAGCATGCGGGTGTTCAACGGTAGCAAGTATTCCGGAACAATTAGCAATTAACCAGTTAAGAAAAGAACGATTTTACACAACCATTCACCAAAAGCAGTTAAAGGAAATTAGCCAACAATCATAATGAGCAAAACGGATACTGTCACTATCGAATCGTTCATTATAAGTAATTAACTCAAATACTCAGAGATGCTACAAACTAACTCTATATAAAACAAATAGAAAAACTCCCTTCAATTAAATCTTGATCTGATATGATGTGCAAACTCCACGAAAACAATATTTTCTTCTTTGTCCCTGTTCCCGTGCGACAATGGCAGCCTTGGGCGCTGCGTGAGCTTCCCAAGCCGCTACTCTCCCTCTCGAATTAATTGTTGATTGTGTTTTTTATACTCCGATCGCAATCTTTAATCTTGCTGCTCACGTAGTCACGTACCATCCAATCTACTTTTCGAATGGGCCTAGGCCCATTTAGCCAAATTGTTTTTCTTATCTTCTGTAATTCACGACTCACGAGCATTAAAAATCTACACAATTTATACTTATTCATTTTTTCAAATAAATATAAACTCATAATTATTCATATAATAATTGGGTATGAAACTTATGGCTCGGGTTTAATTTAATAGCACCATTTAAGCTCATTCTATCTCAACACAGTAATTATTAAAACCAACTAAAATTATATACTTTATACACAATTTGGTGTGTATGGGGAGTGATTAATATATAATATAATGTACATTTAAACCGCTCATCACATCCCCACACTTATCTTTTTCCGTCTCGGAAAAATTGCCACGGAATCATAATTGGGAAATCAACCTCAAAATCATTCAACATTTTAATTTGTCAACCAATTCAATTCCACATTCCAAAATGTATTCATATATGCTTAATTGCAATTGTCGATATTTCTATCCGACTAAACCCAACCACTGATCTTTGAGCCCCCAAGGTGTTTATATAAATTACCAATCAGTTGTATCAATCTGCCTATGCGTCCCACATTCAGAAAGTTCTAGATCAATCTACTCCCGACTCAAATTCGGTCAAAGTAAAGGGTAATAAAGATGAGGTATTTAATTTTCCCCACCCTCCTTAAACCAGATACTCATATATCCCAAGAATGATGGATTTGAATGGATAGTGAAGTTGCTTGAGCATTTGTTTGACTACTGATGCTTCTATTTTTTTCATTTTCTTTTCTTTTTTCTCTTTTTTTTATTTTTTTATTTTTTCATAATTGGTTAATTTTAGCTATACTTACCAACGGACATCATCAGAGGCATTCTTTCACAAGGTCTTACCCCCGAAATCATACGTGAGTGTTTTGCCCGCGAGATCCGGAACATCATCAGAGGCACTTACCACGGGATACTATCCTTAGTTCGTACGTGAGTATTTTGTCCCTTCACTCTAATTCATTAGCCAATTTATTACCTAACATGCTCAAATGATGGAAATATGGGGCGCCGTTATTTCTCGGATTTGCTTTCGCAAAAAGATCATAACGTGCCAGGTATTCTGAGGATATATAAGTCTCTAATTTAAAAAGGTCTTTTTCCTCCTAATCATCAGTTTCAATCTTACTTTTACCTCTAAAATGGGAACCCACTAGCAAGCCGAATTATTTACATATTTATACACAAATAAACACCAAAGGATAATTAAGCTTTACTAAATCAGTTGGGCCTACCGACACATCACAAATTAGATATATTTTCCATTCTCTCCTTTTCTACCACTTTCCCTTCTCTTTTCTTTATTTTTATTCTGAAAATCGACTCCCAATTTTTCTATCATTTTCCATGTAATTGCAAGTTAATCCAAAGACATTTTTTCAATTTTTATTTTAATTTTTTTTTTTTAAATACACAAAAATAAACACAAACGAAACGCGTTATTCCCCTCCCCACACTTGAGTTCAACATTGCCCTCAATGTGAAACGAAGAAACAACAAAAATAAATAAGAACTAAAAAATAAACACACTTGCAAAAATAAAGACTACAAGATTATGGAAAGAGTACATAGACCTGATTGTGAGTTAGAAACGTGTTTGAAATTGCAGGCACTCCCGTGACTCCTCCCCACACTTGAACTCTGCCAAGCAAACTGCAAAACTACAAAACACACTAAAAAACAAATTAAATGCAAATAATACAAATCCTAAAACTCACTTTCGTAGGAATCACGGTTGCATTTAGCGTATGCAACAAGCCTTTTAAACCCCTCGGTAGCCCGAGTGGACGAGTGAAGTCTCGTGAGGGTTTCTAGTGAACACACCCACAAAGTTCTCGGGTTGCCTCCCGGAAGCGCTAAATTTTAGGTCTTCAGCCAGACCGTTACCTCATATGACGCTCATGGTGGTCTCATTCCACATTTGCCTACCGAGTTACCGATAAAAGCTCGGTAATTGATCCGCCTCTTCAGTTTCTTCAGGCCACACTCGCCAATTGCATTACCGAGGAACGCTCGGTATTTCACACGCCTCTTTATTTTTTTCTTTATGCTTGGCATGTAAAATATATTAAACCAAAAATTAAAAATAAATTTGTCATGAATCGCACACTTACCTGCCGAATTGCCCACGTATGCTCGATAGTTGATATATCGCATCCAAGCTTGCACTTGCACACGTGGCACCTTCAAGTCATCACTGCGGAGCTTTTTACCTTGTGTTCTCCCAATATCTTCCTCGACCACCTTCCTCTTTTTCATTGGTTTTTCTTCAGTTACCTGCATAATAAATAAAGAAGAAGGGTTAGAAGTACCTGCCAGGATCTCCACCTCTTGCTCATCTTCACTCTCTTCAGCAACATTCTCACAACCAACTTGTTCCACGTTACTCTCAACCTCCACTTCCATTTCCTCAATAACCTCAACTTCTGAAAGCAGCACTTCTTTCTCAACCTCTTCAAGTGGCGATTGTTCCCATGATTCATCTTTAGGAGTCGCCATGTCCTCTGCCAGTTGTGCCACTTGCTTTTTCATTGCTTCTATTTCCTCATCTCGAATATCAAGCTTTTTCTCCATTTGCATCATGATACTCTCAAATTCCTTGAGTGCCTCCATCATCACATCCATTTGAGCACTAATTTCATCGACTTTGCTCTGTTGTTGATCTTCATAACCATACGAGGCTTCTTGGTAGTCCCCCTGATAGTAACCTTGAGTAGACATGTCTGCTTCATACCCACCATCATAGTACTCTTGTTGCTCATGTTGGGGGTATTGGGGATACCCTTGGTCAAAATCATCAAAGTCCTGTTGAGCCTCATATGCTGGTTGAGAGTAATTGTTCCCATATCCATCATCATATCCTGCAAAAGACGAAAAGTTAGAATTATAATTATTATTAGAATAAACATCATGATCTAAATATTTATATGTCATAGATGGAGAGTGTCCCTGATATATAGTTGAATAGTTCTCGGCCTTCATTTTTTCCTTCCAATAATCTGGGTTTTTCCAAAACACCGTGCAATCCTCGTCTATGTGGACTTGGCCGCAACAGAAGCACACATCTCTAGCCCCATGGTTAAACTCATACGGAACCCCGTATGCCGGTTGAGTGTAATTTTGTTGATATCTCTCGTGGTAACCTGATTGAACATATCCCTGATAGTAGGATGAGCGAGGTGCTTGATATGGATAATATGAGTCTTCGTACTCCTCCTCATCCTCTGAATCCTCCACAATTCTGATCTCAGTGGGCAGTGTTGGGCAAAATTTAATTCTATGATACAAACTCCCGCAGTTATAACATTTCTCCTCTTTACCCATGATTATCCTCAAATTCCCTGCAACGATCAAAAACAAAGAAACCACTTGCGTAGCACTGATCGAGATGATAAAACAACGCAATGGAATCAAAGACCGGCACTCCGAAAAAAATTATGAACTCTTTTTTTTTTTCAAAAATAAACTATACTAATAAAAATTGGAACACAGAAAATAAAAAAAAATCTTTTTGGTTTTTTTTTTTTAATGAAAACGAGACAAGCAGAATTAAAATTGCAGAAAATAATAAGAATTTTTTTTTTTGAGTTTTTATAAAAACAGACGAAACAAGAAATCAAATTAACAAAAAAACTAAAATCACTAACAAGCGCACGTACTCCCCGGCAACGGCGCCAATTTGATAACGGTTGTCGAGACCGCTACAAATAATCCTAAACTTAAACCTATAGATAGGGTAAGTAGGGTATCAATCCAGGGGAGTTAGTGGTCACTAGTGATTTAGATTTTTACTATCTAACTAAATTAACTACCTAAATCTAGATTACTGTCACTAACCTAGATTGACCTGAACTAAACTATAATCTAATCTAAGAATTAAACTAAAATTGCCTCTTGGCTGTTTTTGAGTGAATTGGATTGATTAACTACTAATTAACTAACTTTACAACTAAGAAAATTACTAGAGCTAAGATTACTTATGTAACAAGTTAACTACTTTTGGATCCTGGTTGGCTACCGATCTGGGCAAAACCTAATCAATTGCTAATACTACATAGACATAGTCTCCAATTGCTTCCTTGACCTAATAACCTAAATTTCTAATGGGCTGATTAGTCCTGCCGCAAGAAAGTGCTAGATCATTAAACAGTGGACCACTAAAACCCTAGGTTACTAGTTAGATTAAACAATTTAGCATGCGGGTGTTCAACGGTAGCAAGTATTCCGGAACAATTAGCAATTAACCAGTTAAGAAAAGAACGATTTTACACAACCATTCACCAAAAGCAGTTAAAGGAAATTAGCCAACAATCATAATGAGCAAAACGGATACTGTCACTATCGAATCGTTCATTATAAGTAATTAACTCAAATACTCAGAGATGCACAAACTACTCTATATAAAACAAATAGAAAAACTCCCTTCAATTAAATCTTGATCTGATATGATGTGCAAACTCCACGAAAACAATATTTTCTTCTTTGTCCCTGTTCCCGTGCGACAATGGCAGCCTTGGGGCTGCGTGAGCTTCCCAGCCGCTCTCTCCCTCTCGAATTAATTGTTGATTGTGTTTTTTATACTCCGATCGCATCTTTAATCTTGCTGCTCACGTAGTCACGTACCACCAATCTACTTTTCGAATGGGCCTAGGCCCATTTAGCCAAATTGTTTTTCTTTCTTCTGTAATTCACGACTCACGAGCATTAAAAATCTACACAATTTATATTTTCATTTTTTCAAATAAATATAAACTCTATTATTCATAAATAATTGGGTATGAAACTTATGGCTCGGGTTTAATTTAATAGCACCATTTAAGCTCATTCTATCTCAACACAGTAATTATTAAAACCAACTAAAATTATATACTTTATACACAATTTGGTGTGTATGGGGAGTGATTAATATATAATATAATGTACATTTAAACCGCTCATCACCTAGTAAACACATAAGTACCACACACCCAACCCATTCCAAACTCAAATGATATAACCCCATAACATATACACAAAATCTGCAACACTTTCACAATTCCAATATCATACAAGCGTTAAGGAATTAAAACAACTCCCATAACCCCCAACCATACATAAATTATTTATTTTTATGTGAGGGCTCAAACCCCATTACAATTTCCTTCAATCACCATAAATTTGACACATGCAACACAAATCCTTGCATAGACCAAACTTATGACACATACAAACCCAATTTCTTTATTAATTTCGTCACTAGTTTAAATCCATTAATTCATCT
This sequence comes from Deinandra increscens subsp. villosa, assembly GCA_039602395.1. Taxonomy (NCBI): domain Eukaryota; kingdom Viridiplantae; phylum Streptophyta; class Magnoliopsida; order Asterales; family Asteraceae; genus Deinandra; species Deinandra increscens. The sequence continues at coordinate 20,361 of JBCNJP010000475.1, forward strand.
AACTCAAGAACTCACTTACTTGACAATAAATTTAGAAACAAGGATGAAATCGCGATGATGATAGACTCATATGCTTAGAATCTTGATCCCCTTCCTTGATTTCCCTCCCAACACTCTCAATTTGATCAATTTAGCTAGAACTAGCCTTTTCTCCCTTTCTCCCCCTTAGGTCGCGAATGTATACATGTCTGGGATTTCATCCCAGACTAAGAC
>JBCNJP010000476.1:0-20542 GCA_039602395.1 Deinandra increscens subsp. villosa
TGAATTTTTTTCATCTTCGTCGCGAATGTCAATGGCACCGTAGGGGTAAACACGAACCACTTGGTAGGGTCTAGTCCATCTGGATTTCAGGTTCCCGGGAAATAACCTCAAACGGGAGTTGTACAGTAGAACCTTATCTCCCTCTTGAATTCTCTGCAGCTTCTTCAATTTTGAATCATGATATCTCTTGTTTTGGTCCTTCTAGATACTGGAGTTGTTGTAGGCATGGCCACGTAATTCCTCGAGTTCAGTCAGTTGACCGAGTCGAGTTTGACCTGATTTTTGAAGGTCCATGTTAAGAGTACAAAGGGCCCAATAAGACTTGTGTTCTAATTCATCTGGAAGATGACAGGCTTTGCCGTAAACCATTCTATAAGGGTTGGTACCAATTGGATTCTTATAGGCTGTCTGAAACACTCGGAGTGCATCGTCGAGATTATCAGCCCAATTATTTTGGTTATTACCAACAACTTTTTCCAGGATTCATTTTATGCACGGGTTAGTCACTTCAGCTTGCCCATTTGTTTGGGGATGGTGTAACACCCGTATACAATTTGATGCCAAAAATAACAGTTTATAACGTTAAAGGTTGGTCCCATCAATATTTTGTACAAAATACATAGATTGATAACCATAGAACCCATCATTGAGGGTTACCTTTACAAAATATACCCTTAGGTAGTGTTTGACATCCATAAGTTGTTCAACAACATTTACAAGTTTCATGACCCAAAATACGAAACAGATTATTTGCTCTTCACGTGATCAAGTCTTCCTAGTCTTGATGAGTATCCTTCAAGCTTTCCCTTTACCTGCAATTCACTCACTTTGAATAGTGAGTTTCCATTGCATGAACATGTATGAACAACATTAACAAGGATAAAATAACAACTAAAACCAGAAAAGAGTTACTAGGCGTATCGCCTACATCTCATTCACTTGCAAGCGATATGCCTGAAGTTTCAGGCGTATCGCCTCCCACTTTTCTTGCTCCAAGCGATACGCTTGGAGCCACATTTCCAGGGATTTGGCCGAAATTACCCAGCTTTATACTTAGAATATTTTGGACAGTTTTTCCCAGATTTTCACTAACTTCACTTGAGGTCCTTTGAGGCTTACCTTAGGTACCTTGGACCTTCAAAAGACATTTGGGACATGTTTTTATGGAAATTACGTACCTTGTTCCCGATCATAATACATTAACCATCCCGGGTTCACCCCACCCATTTGACCCGTTTAGGGGATTCCATTGAGACAACCTCATTTGCTGTGATGCAAAAATGATCCGCAACATACATAACACGTCATGGCTACAAGTAATCATTATTGTTAGGACTCTATGCACACTTTGACGTTAGTTTTAAAAGCCCCTATTATGCTTATAGCACCTCAACTTACATTTTACTTGTGTTTCTTAGACACATGTTTTAAAAATTGCATACCCATTATTCTATTTGTCATTGGATATGACATTCATTGAAGTTAACATCCAATAGACCTATTTTCTACACTTGACCCGTTAAGACGGGTCCTTGCCCTTGGTTTCCTCTAATGACTAATTTGACCACATATAAGCCTTTAGGATCTATGGTTCTTTAACCATTTATGATTCCACTTTTCTTGTTACATGGCATGTGATCTAAAATCCCATTTCCGCCCATTGTAACATGTTATTCTTTATGTGAATCCACCGAATCTTGTCTATGTGATTCCACCGAATCTTGTCTCTGGTCAAATATTGTCATTCGTCACCCACTTAATATAACTCATAACTAATTCATTTGTATGTAATTACACATTTACATATCTATTACTTATAACATAACAATGTTACCTCGGTTGTTGGAGCCTCCACTTCCACCTGCAGCTTGATGGTTCTCTTGATCAACTTGACCACCTATTAGGTCATCAATCAAGTTAGGGCCTTTATCATTATAGCATTATTACCATATTTTCATTAACATGATTTGTATGCTACACATACACGTTTTCACATAGAAGGAAACCAATCATTTACATCAAGTTTACATCTAGCCTCATGGGTTTATTAACATTACAATGACAACTAGAGGCATACATTATCCATGCTAGCTAATGCTCATAATTTCATCAAGTTGGTTTAAATGGGCGAACATATAGCTCCCTATGAATATTCAAGCATCAATTGTAGCAAGTTTGTTTACTTTACCAATATCCTGGTTCTCTTAGGCATTTTATCAAACACCTTGTGTGCATACATATATGCACACATATAACCCAATCCCTTGAACCTCCCACTTGACCATTTAACATGGTTTAGGTGAAATCACCTCTAACCCATCATTAATTCAACATATGGCATCAATTTCAAGTTAGGAATCCATTATTAGAACAAATTTCATGAGCATGTTAAGTAGTCATCTACCATGGAGGTTCAAGTGTAAGAAATTGGCGACTACTTCACCAATTGCTTATCAAGCTAGCAAGTTATGCTACAATTAAGGTTCCTAACATCATAGGATTAACAATTTATCAACAATTTGCATATTTCTAGTCTCTAATTTTCGAGACCTAACATGCATGGTTCATGGAATGCACTTACTTTCCACAAGAATGAGTTTAGGCAAAAGATTGGAGTTCCAATTATCACTTGAGAACCAAAATCGCAGCTCTAAGCCGCCAATTTGCAGAATTTTGAGATTTGGGGAGGAGGGAAGTGATGGTCGATCAACAGGTCGCATATGCGACCCCCCACTCCTGCCCTCTTCTTTTGTTTATTTAAGTTTTATTAAATTACCCTCTGGCCCCTAAAGATTCATCCTTTTTTTTAAGTTTTAACCAAACTCAAATTTACCTAATTAACCCCATATTTCCACATGGAAAATAATCTCTACTAACGTTAAGGGGATATTTAACTACGAGAATTTTACTTGACTAGAGGTTAACGGGAAATTTTAAATTATTAAAAATTTGGGTGTTACAACTCCACCCCCCCCCCCTAAAGGGGTTTCGTCCTCGAAACAATTTTTACCTACCGAATAAATGAGGGTAGTAGTGTTACATTTCATCCTCAACTTTCCTTGCGGTAGCGTTGGCTCCATGATGGTCGCCGCAAGGTCTAGAGTGATAGTGTTTAAGGATGCTAACGGTCTCGGTACCATAGACACATCTTCTGATGAGTTGGTCGGTGTGTACCTTAAAAAGGTATGGGTCCTCCCATATGAAATATTTAACGTCAGCGAAGAATTTTCTTCGCTGTTGATGTGTTAACCCTCTAGGTATGAGGCCGCTTGCGAGGTAGTTTGCCATGTCTGCAAACCAAGGTTCAGCAGAAGATTCAACCTTTTCGAGGTATTCTGTAGGAAACCTTTCATTGATTTCTCCTTCTGAAGTCTGTGTATCGCTTTCGAGTCTTGACAGTTGATCAGTGGTAGTGTTTTCGACACCTTTCTTATCCCTTATCTCAATGTCGAACTCTTGAAGCAGAAGAATCCAACGGACGAGTCTAGGCTTAGCATCTTGCTTCTTGAATAGGTATATGATGGCTGCATGATCAGTGAAAATGATAGTTTTTGACAACACCAAATATGAACGGAACTTGTCAAACGCAAACACCACAGCTAACAACTCCTTTTCGGTAACTGTATAGTTTTCCTGGGCGTCGTTCAACGTTTTACTAGCATAGTAAATTGGGTGGAAATGTTTGTGTTTCCGTTGACCTAATATTGCCCCCACAGCATAGTCACTAGCGTCACACATGATCTCAAAGGCCAGAGACCAGTCAGGTGCTGTCATGATAGGTGCATGGACAAGTTTGTCCTTTAGGAGGGAGAAAGCTTCTGTACAGTCTTTGTAAAAGTTGAAGACTGCTTCTTTCTCCAGCAGTTTCGTCAAGGGCCTAGAGATCTTAGAGAAGTCCTTGATGAAACGACGGTAGAAACCTACATGTCTGAGGAAACTGCGGATGTCGCGGACGGAAGATGGTGGGGGTAGACGAGAGATAGTGTCAGTTTTTCCCTTGTCTGCTTTTAACCCAGCTTGGGAAACTTTATGGTCAGGAACTATGCCTTCTTGGACCATAAAATGACACTTTTCCCAATTAAGAGCTAAGTTAGTTTCTTCGCATCGGGCGAGCATTTTCTCGAGATTCTACAGGCAATGGTTAAACGAGTTGCCAAAGACCGAAAAAATCATCCATGAATACTTCCATGGATTTTTCAATCATATCGTGGAAAATGGCAACCATGCAACGCTGAAAAGTAGTAGGAGCATTGCATAAGCCAAAAGACATGCGTCTGTAGGCAAAGGTGCCATATAGACATGTAAATGTTATTTTCTCTTGGTCCTCAGGATCTATGGGAATCTGGAAGTATCCTGAGAATCCGTCGAGGAAACAATAGTACATATATCCAAACAAACGCTCTGGCATTTGGTCTATAAACGAAAGAGGAAAGTGGTCCTTTCAGGTGGCGTCATTCAGCCTTCTATAGTCTATGCAGACTCTCTAGGACCTGACTGTACGGGTAGGAATGAGTTCATATTTGTCATTGGTGACAACAGTCATTCCCCCTTTTTTGGGTACTACCTGAACAGGACTAACCCAAGGGCTGTCAGATATGGGGTATATAAGACCAGCATCCAGGAGTTTGACAACTTCCTTCTTTACCACTTCTTCTATATTGGGCTCAAGCCTTCTTATGCTTTATCAAGATGGCAAACAATGCTTCCTTTTCTTTTGGGCTCAAGCATGCAGAGATAATTACAGGCGAGTTACAGTCGTTATCCAGAAAGGCGTATCCCAGGTGTTCTGGAAGTTCCTTTAGTTCCAACATCGGTTGATTCTCAGTTGCCGACCTGCTATTGGAATCTTCATCTTCTGGATTAGCTTTGATAGAGTGGATGGACTCGTGCTTCGTGTAATTAGAGATAAGAGATGGGTTTGTCTCCTCTTCCCGGATTTTCTGGGTGAGCTCTTCTTCTTCTACTCCGTTCAACCCAGGAGGGTCGTTAGAAGCGGGATATCCGAGAGATCTCTCGATCTTTACATATAGTTTATGATCTCCGAGCTGTAGCCTCATTTCTTCATTGCCCGGGTTGATCATGGACCTCCAGGTCTCCAAGAGGGGTCTTCCAAAAACTAAAGGGGTATCGTCAAGGATAACGAAATCGGAGGGATGTTAACGTCGTTAACATTGACTAGGACATCTTTGACAACACCTTTGGATAGACGGACAAATCGATCAGAAAGGATGAATGGAAGACAGAAAGGTGTCATTTCTCCTTTCTAGTTTATTGAACAGCATAGTAGGCATCATATTTACAAGTAAACTATCATCAGCTATGGAAGTTTGCATTTTCTTTTTGATAAAGCATGGCACAAAATTTCTATCAGAAAAGTGTCTAAAGTGTGACAATTGGTTTTTTGTAAATATTACTTGTTGCAGTTCTTCTAGTTTAGGTGAAGTGAACAATTATATGAAAAATCTAGCATTGGTTGGGATATTAGCAAGACTTTCAAGAGAAGGTGGAGAAATGTGTACCTGGGTTGGAAGAGGTATACTCTTACCATTACCTGAAGATGATGAGGCAGGCGTCTCATCTGGTCTGGACATTTCTTCAGCTTCATTGGCTGGTTCATCGACTTGGGTGTTCGGGATCTGAAGGGAAGAGTTTGCCTCCAACTCCTTTTCTTAAGGACTTGTTAAAAGTGGCGTTGCAGCTGGGATCTTAGGTTCTGGGGGAACTTCCTTGATTATGACCTCTTCTTCTTCCTCCTACCGTATACGGCTGAAGTAATCTTCAAGAACTTTTATATGTTGTAACATTCTTTCTGTAGTTTCTTCAAGATCTGATTTGGGCGTATATAAGGTGGATTTTCTGTATGTGGTGTGTAAGCAAAGCTTGTTCCTTGCGAGTTTTGCTCATTACACTTTGTAGAGACAAAGAAAAATCGTGGGAACAAGAAGTAGAGTTTGAACTAGATGGTTCATTTTCAAAATCTTGTCTTGTAATGTTATTTTGCTAGTCATGTTGGTTAGGCTCAGTTTGATTATAATCTTGACAAAAACCATTATTTGACTCAGATTGTGAAAAAGAACTATAATGATGGCTGGTGGACTCATCTGGTGGTTCATCCACTCGCAGGAACGCAGGCGTTCGTGCTATTATGTAGCAGTCCCCCAGAGTAATGTGGACCACCACAGATTTGACACCAAACAGACTGAGGCCATCCATCATTGTAACCGAAATATTCCTCCAGATTATTATCCATCCTTGCAATATTTCTCAGAGAAAGATAGATGAATAGAAGAAGAGAGAAAAAAAAGAGAAAAGAAAAATAAGAAAAACTAACAGAAGTAAAAAATCTAAACTAAGAAAAAACAAATTAATTTAAACTATTGGCTAGGCTACTAACTTGGACTTTTTTTTTCCAAATCCTCGTTTGTGTCCCCAGCAACGACGCCAAAAAGCTTGACGTGTGCTGAGGTGTACTTAAAATATGACAATATTTTTCAAACCTATTTTAGCAGTTGTAAGCTTCTAAATTTATAAAACCAGATTTTCTTGACAACTACTATTTCACCACAATACACGGGCAAGTATACCCATAGTGGTGCAGTATAGCAGTGGTAAGTTGAATCGGGTTCGTTCAGGACACAATGACAAATGAGAGCTCTGGATAATCAGTCCATTGTTATCATCTAGCCAGATCTAAGGTTAGTTTAGAAGAGAATACTTTTAAAAGAAAAGAAAATAAAGAAAATAAATAAGATGGTATTTAAAAGTTATGCAAATCAGAGTTAGTGTTACTAGGGGGAATTTAGTAGTGGTTAAGATTGGGAAATGGGGACTCTTGGTCTTGCTTAAGATCGTTTACTAGCGGAAGACCAGCCACCTTTCGGAATCTTAGGCTGATTCACCATCTCCACGATCAATCGTCTACGAGGAGTACAAACACCATGGAAGGTGCTGCTAGTAATCGAACAAAGTGGTATAATGCCATTTAGTTAGGGGGCCTTTCAAACCGGTGAATTATCGTACTCGACACATCGTCATGAACCAGCAGGGGAATAACCCTGCATGCCGGATTATTTTATCATGAAAATGATCTTTTTAAGGGACTCTGGTCCGTTGCATTCGCACCTAGCTCTCCGCATGTGTACGTCCAACGTAACGAGAGCCAAGTTCACAGACACGTACCATCTCGACTTCCGTGAAGTGAAAAAATATTACCAACCCTCATTCCCAACCAAATACTTTCAGCCCGCACCTGCGTGGTTAGCCGAGTATGCTTACATAGACATACGGACCTCGATCGTATCATGTAGCATGGGACGCGAGTCACCTTTCGGATCATGCATCGTCCCCCAACCGGGTGTCAGAAGTCCGTCCTTTAGGATTTTGACTCCCCAAATGGTCTATGATACGAAGAGCACGTTTGGTTCAGACTTTCAATAATAAATTTTCAATAAAAAAGGGTTTTCATAAAGCCATTAGACACACCTTAAGCAAGCTTAGGAGGTCATTACCCAACCCACCAGAGGTTTGTCACCTCCCAAGTAAGTATAAGAATTTAGCCAAGCATGGCTTTAAAGATTTGCTTAAGAGAAAAAGAAGATTTCATAGACCAACTTCTTACAAGATCTTGCTTAAGTTAGAGTTCTTATAAACTCGATTACAAGACTCAAAAACACCAAATGACTCAAAACCGTAAGAGAGAAAGAAATGAATTAAGCAAGTTGCAAATGAGGTGGAGTCCGCTATTTGTAGGCTGAAGTCTGGCATGGCACAGGGCGTGCTAGCTTGGGCACAGGCCGTGCTGTTTAGCATTAAGATCCGGTATCTTCCTTCTGACTTGGCACGGGGTCATGCTAGCTTAGGCACGAGCCGTGCTGACTTAGCATCAAGATCCGGTATCTTCCTTCTGACATGGCCTGGGGTCATGTTAGCTTGGGCACGGGCCATGCTGTGTCAAATGACACGGTTTGCCATCAGAGACACGGGGTGTGCGATCAAAATCTTGTCGGGAGGATCTTTGGATGCAGCATGGGGCGTGCTATCTTGGGCACGGGGCGTGCCAGGCTTGGAAAATCTAGAACTTTGATATTTTTCTTATGTTTCTCATAATCAGCTCCTTTTGTTTTTTCCACACTTCTAAACTTGAAAAAACTAATAAGAAAACAAAAGAGACTTGTTTTGATGTTAGTGACTCAGATTTGTGCCGTTTTGTGAGAGATATATGTTATAAAAATATGTCTAATTTGAGGTTTGTCATTTGTATTAAGACTCTAAGTAGGCTTGATTCCCAAGTCAAGAGATTCTTATAAATAGATGCCAAGTAGGGTATTTTATGGTGTAACAGTTCTAATAAAGGTTTTTGAGTGAGTAATTTTCCTTATATCTGATTTGTGTGTGTTCGTTCACCAATATCATGTTCTTGATTTAACTGACCGAGACTTGAATTGGTATCAGAGCCAAGCTCAAGGTGCCCGGAGTTGATATGCGATCCGCAAGGAAGCTATTTGAATATTCGTCGCCGCGAAAGTGATCTAGTGTTGTTCTTTTTGCCAAGAAGGTCTAGGTCGAGTGAATTCAACCAAGAAAGATCTATTATGGGTAAAGGATTGTTTTCGAGAAAGATCAAAGAAGTCGCCAGCTACCAGCTTCGAGCCACGGTCACATTTTGTATCAGTTCCGGAAACCAAGAAAGTTGTGGTTTATCTGCTGCCACAATCGAAGAAGAAGCCAACGTTCTCAGATCCGGTCTCCATCATAGCCATTATTCTGATCCAAACCAAGAACTGAGTTTGATCTAGTTGATCCAAAGGACTGGATCAAAACTTTTCACCCAAGATTAGCGACTAGAAGATGCACATCAGGTAACAAGATTAGTGACGAGATTTGCGACCAGATACGATTAATGTTGCAAAAGCACGTGGGTGACTAGATTAGTGACGAAATTTACGACTAGATACAGTTTTGTCGCAAAAGGTATAAAACCAGATTAGCGACAAAAAACGACCGGAATTTTTGTTCCGTGACTAGGTAGGCAACTGCAATAAGGATCTGATTGCTCATGAGAGAGAATCTATGACAGATTCAAGGGTTAACATCGATCAAAATTCTTACAAGTGAATGGGGTAGCGGCGATCAAGTTTGGTGGGTCGATAAATCTCATACGGAAGCTACAATGATCAAGTTCTCAGAGGTGCCGGGGATGCTTGGTGTCGAAGACCTTCAAATCCAGCATTCGAATTAGGGGGGTGAATGTTGGTCCAGCTATTTCGAAGGACCGATCTCGTACAAGTCAGCATAGATCGGGAAGGGTTTTAAACAAGTCGGTTTAGTTACATAGACGAGTTATGTTTATTTTATTGTGTTAGATTTGTATTAGGAGTCTTAAGTGCTGTTTGTTTTTTAAGAGGTAAAATGTCTGCAGTCTGCGGACCACATCTACAGACATCTGTAGGAGAAGAGGTGTACTAAACCTCTGCAGTCTGTAAGAAGAAGAGTGTTTGTTTTTTAACTTCTGTAGACTGCTAAAATAAATTGAAATTTAAATAAGCTGTTTTTAAAACTTATAGATAATTATCATTCAAACCTTTTGATTTTCTTTCTATGTATTTTAACTAACTATTTTAAAAAAACAGTTTTCTTTTAAATAAATTACAAAAATGTTTTACATAATGTTTAAAAAACGTCTTTAAACAATTTAATTTTTTTAAATAACTGTTTAAAACGTTTTTTATAAATAACGGTTTTAAAATGTTTAAAAAAACTGTTTAAAAAGCGTTTTTTAGAAATTGTATACAAAAGTTTTTTAAAATAAATTTTTTTATGAAAATAACTGTTAAAAACGTTTTTTAAAAATAAAATTTTATAAAAAACGTTTTTTATAAAAAAAATTAAAAACGTTATTTTTTTAACTTTTTAAAAACGTTTTTTTTAAAGTTGAAAAAGGCTTTTATAAAAAAACTGTTTACAAAGGTTTTTTTTAAAACAATTTAAAAACGTTTTTAAAAAAAAACTGTTTAAAACATTTTTTTTACTTTTTAAAAGGCATTTTTTTAAAAAAATTGGTTAAAAAAGTTTGTTAAAAGCTGTTTAAAATATTAAAAAAGTTTTTAAAAAAGTTTTTTCTAGATAATACTCTAAAAATACTTTTTAAGAAATAGATTTAAAAAAAACATTTTTATAGAGTACTTTAAAAAAAATGTTTAGAAATGTTTAAAAAAGCAGTTTAAAAATGTTTTTAATGAAAATCCAATTTAAAGAGAATGTTAGAAGATGTTAGAAGTGGCTGAGCCACATCTGCCCCAAGAAGAGCCCGCGCAGACCTTTTTTAATGAAATGTCTTCAGAAAAACAAACAGTCTGCAGACCTAAATGTCTGCGCGTGGTCTGCGCGACGTAGACATAAGAGGACATAAGAGGACAGAAGTGCTTTTCAGAAAAAACAAACACCACCTTAGTAGGCTTGGTCCCCATGTCAAGAGAGTCTTATAAATAGATGCCAAGTAGGGTATTTTATGGGGTAACAATTCTAATAAAGGTTTTTAAGTGAGTTATTTTCCTTATATTTGATTTGTTTGTGTTCACTAATATCGTGTCCTTGTTTAACCGATCGGGACTTGATGCCCTATACTAGTTTGATATCAAAGATCAAATGGGTCAATCCATATGCTTATCCATGGCCTTAACAGCGTTTGATTCAATCGTAGAGGGTTTGTCGGGTGAGGGTCCTTGAAGAACATAATGCTTCTTCTCAGCTCGTAAAACAATATTGAGATTTTGGAACCAGTTCACGAAATGTGTGCCATCAAACTTCTTTTTTTTTCAAATATGAAGTGAAGGAGTCGAAAACGTAATTTAATTTTGTAAGAAATTTACAAAGTAAAGTAACTCTTTTTAGTATTTATGTTTTAAGTCCTTGATAAATAATGATCCTCTTGAGAAAACATTATTTCTAATTATGGGAAAATATCCATGGTTCATAATATCTTGTGAATGGGGAATCACTGTTCACATGATAAAGTTATGTAGGTAAGGGTAAAACACAAATTGTAACTAGTTACAAGTCCTTATGGGGTCACAAAGACAATGAATATCTAAGACATGGTACATTTAATTCCATATATGCTCACTCTTCCCAAATGATTTGCTAAATCACTTCTCCTAACATGGTAACTATGGCTATCGGCTCGAGACTCACGGATACGTTGGTCCCACCTTGTTTCAACATCGAAAGTCCCAAGTGCAAGGTTGAGTCAAAATACACTCAAGGGTTTGGGTATATGGGCAAAGTGAATATGGTGCTGTTAAGCATCTAAGTTTAAATGCAAAACCATCAAACGACGTAGGTTTGATTAAAAACTAATTAAAAAATCATTTTTTTTACTTTCTTGTATCTCTCCTTAAATTGTGCATTTATATCTTTCACGTACAAACTAATTTCTCAATTCCAAATTCCACCTTCAATTTACTAGAATTAGAATAATCTTCCTCAATTTTTTTTAATCAAAATCAATCAATCAAGTAAATTAAGACATCCGTCATCACAGAAAGTAGAATCATTCTTCCATCAGAATTAATGTCTATTGATCAATTATCATCAATCTGCGAATGAGGTTAGACACATATTGTAATCCGAAATCGATTATGAGTGTTTATTCGAATTGCAAAGAGCACAATGACTCTAATTATGAAGTGGAGTTTATATAGCGTTATTTTTTAAAGAAATCAATATTAAGATATTAAAGTCGATGAACCTATTATTCAAGTCGGTGAAACCTATTCTTCCAATTGGTGTATCAATGTATCATTGTTGTTATGAGGTTAGAAAGAGAGTGGAGATAGCATTGACCGAAACAGAATGGGATTAACGGAGAGGAATCGAAGAAAAAGAATAAAATGATTTTCATTTTGTTTTTAATCAAAACTACGTCGTTTTGATTGTTTCGCATCTAAGCTTAGATACATAACAGCACCATATTCACTTTCCCCTTATATAAATATTTCAAACTTTTAAATGTCTATTCCGCTTCGAGTCCGGATCAAGCCTCGGTTTTCATCCAAAATTCACCATGAACCATCAAATACCTAAGAATCACATGTAAACATAATTAAGCACCATATATTTATAATTTCACCATTAAAAGTCTGCTTTATATAAATTTCTTAATTGAAAACCAAATTAAACATGGAATTTAGATATATTACTTAAATATTCACCAAAAACCTAATTTTTTCACATTTATAGTAATTAAGCACACAAACTTAATATTTTTATGTATAAAAAGCATTTAAATGAGGGATTTAATTATTTAGTTATATATATATATATATATAAGATGCTACGCATCAACAACGAACGGGGTAGTAGTTATTAATTATATCTAAAATGAATGGGTGTGTATAAAAAAATAATAAAAGTTAATATTAAACCATGTTTGATAAGTTTTTGATCGCCATCCAGTTTGTCCTAGAGAAGTGATCGTCCATTTTTAGGGTTTTTTTCGATTTGCTCAAAGGATCACAATTAACCTATAACTATGTCAACCATAGTCGATATAGTCATGCAATTTCACAATCTAATAATTTTAACTCCTCAGGAGGATGTGATGACCAATAATGAACCTCGTGTCAACCTCATGTAAACCCCAGGTGGATGACCATTGGGAGGATGAAGCCTTCTGGAATTGGGCATTCGTTTACTACTTGCCTGAAAACTCTCCGGAAGAGCTACATGAAGACTTTAACGAATTGGATGATCAAGTCCAGCTTGAAGAAGAAGAAACGATGGATGAAGATCCAGTGGATGAACCGTCACAAAGAGAACCTAGCTTCAATACACGTACATATATTCGACACAACGTTCAGAAAAAATGCCAAGAAACAAAATTATAAAATATAATAGACAACGAAAAATAAAGACCGTGGGCGCAAACGGAATTTAACTCCGGGTTATAACGAAGCGGGAAAATGTAAAATAGCAATTTAGGCCTGGTTTGAAATAAATTATATTTAGGCACGAACACCACTAAAATAACCTCAAAGCAAAAGTAGGACCTCGAGTATTACTAAATACTCGATCTATAATCATTACAAAATATATTTGTAATATTTGGCACGGAGGAAGGTAAAATCAGTAACTGGTATTGTTACTTGATAAATAACCGAAATCAATTCGGTTAACCGTTCAAAGGAGGTTTATATGACTCAGTAAAACATAAACAAGTTATTCTAATATATATTAAGGATTTCAGTCAAGAGAACATATTAGATTTATAAAACAGTCATGATCCCTATGCCATTTATATACACACTTTTACCACATAATTATTCAAATAGTCACCATCTGATACTTTAAAATAATATAATATTTAGACTCCTGTAATATTTAAAATGTTCAGGAAATTTTATACCAATTATTAGATTATCTAGCATTCAGAGCATGAGGTATAATACCCACTCATTAATCTATATCACACTAAAAAGAAAATATTTAACTTAAATACACGTATGTATATGGACAAAGTGACTTGTGTCATTGATTAAACAAAAACATTGAAGTCTCACTCTCTACGTGTAAGTCTCTGACAAATCGTTATCTCAAAAGTTATCTGAAAGAATGATCAGATCCTCATCCAAACAGATTATAAATACATGCGTACGTCGTTCAAATAATATACAAAACATACAAACACTTATACACACACACATAGAAAGCAAGAAACCCAGCTCCCCACCCCGTCTTCTTTACAAAGCGATTCCGCCACCCTCCCCATAGCTCCTCCGCATAACCAGAAAACCAACGACCTTCACCAGCCCACCGGCGACACCACAACAACCCCGCATGCCCTTCCCCGACTCTCTTCTGATGCCGCTACCCCTCCACCCTGCGCGAAACACCGGCGAACCCGGCTACCACCTTTGTTCACCACTACCTCCGGTGAACTCACCACCGCACCAGTCGACTCCCGTCCGCCCTCTCCGGCCACGCAACAGCAGCAACGGTGGTTCTCCGCCTTTATCCGGTTAATCTTTCGATCCGTCACCCTGGTTCAACTCCCCGACAAACCTCCATTTAAACATCTCCATCCGACAGAAGCGGCGAACAACAACCGCGGACCACCGGGACAACAGATTAACGACAACAGTAGGTGGTGACCTTGGTAAAAATTCAGTAGCAGTAGCATCGCATACACACACACACACACACACACACACATATATATATATATATATATATATATATATTGACACGGAACCGGTTTTACCGTCTTCATTTCAGACGTCTTTTCGGTGGCATAACTCGGTCCAAATGACGAACCGACAACGGGGAAATGCTCGTAGCGAGAAACTAGTCGGGAAGGACTATTATCTTGGTTATTCGGACTCGTTTTACAACCCGTCGGTAAGGTAATCACGCTATTCAAATAAAGTTTATAAAACTGGTTAAACGATATAAAAAGTATTTAAGACGAATAAATGTATATATATATTAATTGATTTTGTTTAAATAAAATTGATTAAAAGAATATTTATTTAAATATTAAATATATATATATATAAACGTATATATTTAATTTAAAGGTTAACAATAACAATAAATTAATTATCGGATTAAAGAATATGTTTTATATATATTTGAAACATATTTAAAATATGTTTAATGTATATTTAAAGTGTTAATATTGAAATTAGGTTTTTCTAGACGTTGCACTTTCAAACCCGAGTAAACGGTGATGAACTAGCTTTAAAATTTTAAAGTACAATATAAAATGTTATAATGGATAATACCCTAAATTGGTTTTGAATAAAAATGAATTTTGATAAAGAAATGAGAAAAACGGGAAATTAGGGTTTTGAATTAAGATTATTTAAAATAAAATAATTCGGAGGGTATGGAGACTTGATTTTTGGTATGATAACATATCTTTATATATAATAAGTATATATGAAGTTAAAATGGATAAATGGCAAAGTATTTCAAATACCGAGTTAATCGGATATTTAGAAGTTCGCGCGGACCGGAAGGGTAAACGCCTGTACACTAGGGTTTCTGGAAAAAGCGAGGGTGTCGCATAAATCCCAACTGGGAAATGGCATCCCTCACTGGGCGATCCTGGAGTGAGTGTTTACTTATATTCATATTATCAGCAAAAGAAAAGGATAATGGCCTAAAGGGCATTTTGGTCATTTTGACCTTTAAAATGAATAAACTTAATAACTAAGTATTATTAAGTTAATAAAGAGTTAAAATAAACATAGTAAATGTTTATCATATAAAAACCTTGCGTTAACGCCGTACAATACGCGATTAGGTTTAATTGGAAGGCATTGCGGAGACTCTGTCTGAATTGACTGCTTAAGAGAATAAGGTGAGTTCAATGAGCCCACTTTTAAATGTTTTCAATACTTTAATGTTTTCGGGCTGATATACATGCAATGTCATTACTTGAAAAGTATTTGAGATGCCTTTGCTTGTTTTACGTGAAATGTTATAATACTTATAACTGTTTTAAAGTTATTATTACCTGTTATTACTCTTTTCGTGAAGGTTATAATAAACGGGTAAAGTAAAGGATGAAACTTTTATATAAAGTTTTGAGAAATGGAAAATGTGAATGTTTGGTCTAAGCTTGTGTATGTGAATAAGTGTCGGGTAAATATGATCTTATTAGCCTTGTTGTGATTATAAGATGTAATCTATACTAGGATGACTCTATATCATATCCGTTTGTATTTAAGGCGTGGTGGATACGCTGCGGTACTTCCTATATATGAACACCCGTAGGACAATAGGAAATGTTATACATAATGATTTAAATGTTATGCTTAATATAATTCAGTTATATTTTTATTAAACAAAGAAGGGACCGCTAGATCCCATATGTTTGAAATAATCCTTCAAGTATATAGTTACGTTTTAAATACATATAAAATTCACCAGCGTAAGCTGACCCTTTTAAAGCATGTATGTCAGGTGGTAGTAAAGTATAAAGTAGCAAAGGAAAGATACTAGCAAGGACGGACTAGATGGGCCATCTATTAGAGGAGATTCTATAACTGGCATAGATAGATTGCAAATATCTTAGTATGTTGTCATCTCACTTACTGTAATACTTAGCTTATATAAATAAAAGTTTTAAATTCCGCTGCTTAATATCTCTGTTATGCCATGTGCTCATGAGTAATTCTGACACGTAACCCTCCTGGCGCCAAGTCCGGGAGTGGGCGTCTCAAGTTGGTATCAGAGCATTGGTTTAAGAGAATTAGGTACAAGCGTTATACCTAGACTTAAACTAGAACTCTGGGAAAAGTAAGTTGAGATAGGAATTGCCAGTTAGGATAGCTTGTGCCATGTAAGGATGCATAAGGAACATAATAATTAGGACTTGTGGTATTTGAATATGAAAAATACACGATTGCAACTGGCCACTGCAATTTGGTGTTTTCCATATAAACAAATCCTAGAATTACTAACTATTATGTGACCGAGTGCGGTTAATGATAGTTGGGATATCTTAAAAGAAATCCAGAATTTATAGGATACAAAGAATAGGATCTAATGAAAGTAACTAAATTATTCCTATGATTGTATTATCCCTATCGCATGTTACCTAACCCATCACATGTTACCCAAAACCCTGTCCTTATACTAAATAAGTATAATTTTTTATAGAAATGTTCGGTCATCGCCGCTCAAGAACACGGTCATCTAACTCCGATGAGAAGCCTCGAAAAACTAGGACCCCAGTCAGTCCTGACACCACAGGATTTGTGGCAACCGCTACCCCATATGCCCCTAAACCCTCCAGACCGATGAGAAAAGGACCCCGGAAGAATGTTAATTTCGACCAAGGTGGTCCTTCTAACCCGGTTGATCCAGTAGACGCCTTTTTGACATCTGTGCTTCCCAAGTACACCCCAGCCCCGGAGTACCAACAGGAGGAGAACCAAGACTCTCTGATACTTGTCTTAGCAGCAGGCCGCACCATTAACTTCAGCTCAGAACATCACAAGCGATTTTATGAGAGTCTCCCATATGTCCTTGGCGGATCCATACAAGGTAATTTTTGTCTTGTGTTAGTTCCACGTCCTCCTCGAACCAGTGGTTCCTACGATCTATGCTCTAAGAACTTACGCCTCGACCGTCACCTCGAGGGTCCAACCACCACAGGCATATGGAGTTCAGGTGCTGTTCAAAAAAAATTATGGAATTCAGGATCCCTACGCTGCCGCCCGACGATCCACGGATATGTTATATCCCTTTTCCGCAGATCCGTATCTTATGCCTCAAGCAGCTTTTGGAATGCCCCAGCCTGCTTACGGGTATTGTTGGGCTATACTTTATGAGGCATGAACATTAGACATGTGGG
Source organism: Deinandra increscens subsp. villosa (assembly GCA_039602395.1). NCBI lineage: Eukaryota > Viridiplantae > Streptophyta > Magnoliopsida > Asterales > Asteraceae > Deinandra > Deinandra increscens. Next base: position 17,363 of record JBCNJP010000476.1, read on the forward strand.
CTTGGATTGCTTGGGCTTGAGGTGTTCACGACTTGGGTTCATGGGCCGGTTTCACCTTGAGTTTATGATTCTAATTAGGGTTATTGTATGGGTAGTATAAATACCCAAGTATGTTTATGTTTAGGGCAGCTTTTTGTGATTACGATTCCCTGTTTCTCTCTTGTATTCACGATCGTAAACACGCTTTAATAGAAGTTGATTGCTTTTCATTCAAGATTTGATTGCTTTGCTTTGTCTTCATGTTACAATCAAGTCTATTTCATCATCTTCTATTGGAATCATCCACAAACAAGGTTTCCGCTCTTGATTGTGTGAAATATATCGTGAACAATTGTTGTTTCGGGACCAACAATTGGTATCAGAGCTAAGAATCATCTGATTCGAGGTTCCACGATATTAGATTCGAGTGTTTGGCTGGAAAAAGTAGAAGCTTGATGCTGTTCTTGGTGTTTACGATAAATTTCTAGGCTGTTCTAGGTGCTTACGATCGAGGTTGTTGAAACTTCTAGGCTGTTCTTCATCGGTTTGGTGTTTGCGACTTCAAGCTGTGATTTTTGAAGGTTTACGATCGTGAAATTGGAGTTTACGACTTTAAGATTGAATTTTTAGGTGTTTACGACTACGTTTGCGATCTGGAGGCGTTTACGACTAAGTTCACGATCGGAATTGGGTTTACGACACCGTTTACGATCCGGAGGTATTTGCGACTTTGTTTACGATCTACTAGCCTGTCAAAATCGTAAACTGTTGTTTACGATCGGAAACACATTTGGACTACTTTTTCTTAAGTTTTCCTAAGCTTTCGTCATGGACTTTGAACCTAGTATGTATCAAAAATTGGACTTTGAGATTGGATCAACTACCCGTCCTCCCAGACTCACATCTGCTGACAACTTCCTTGAATGGAAATACAGATTTCAAAACCATTCGAAAAGTGTTGACTTGAGACTTTGGAGATCAGTTGTTAATGGACCATTCATTCCTACTCACACTGAAGTGGGAAAAGTTAGGGTGGTAAAAACTGAAGCAGAATACTCGGATGATGATTGGGAAAAATGTAACAAGGATGAGAGAGCATATGCTATTATGACAATGGCATTGACTCCTGAGATTGCTCAAGGGTTTAAAAAATATAAGACTGCAAAGAAACTCTGGGATGCTCTGGTGGTGGCATATGAAGGAAATCCCGATATCAAGGCAAGCCGCAAACAAATGCTGAAGCAGAAGTTCAATATGTTCAATCATATTCAAGGAGAGTCCTTTGAAGCTCAAGTTCAAAGATTTGTGACCTTGATTACTGAAATGTCAAGCTACGACGTTGAACCCGGACTGGAGAATAAAAATCTGAAACTCTTGAACAGTTTGCCCAAGTCCTGGAATACCAACATTTCAATAATCAAAGACAACAACAAGCTGGATGAGTTAACAGTTGATGAGCTAATTAACAAACTGAAGTCAAAGATGATTGATGATAAACAGAGAGAGCTGAATCATCTAAGTTCACTTAGCATGGCAGGAAAACTAAATCAAGCACTCCTATCTGAAGAAGTAGGCCCAAAACAGGCTGGAAGTTCGTCTGCAAATGATACGAGTTCAAACACAAAGTCATCTGCTTTTGTGGCTCGATCCCAAGCAAATTCTAGTGGAACGGTCAACCCTGATGAGACAAATGCCACAAATGATCCCAACTTTGCACTAGGAATGGGATTTACGAATAATTATCATGCCCTTATGGCTGGAACATTGGTGCCTACTGAGATGTTGTCAGGTAAACTGAACCAGCTAAATCCTGAAGATGTGGAAATGCTTGATGTTTCTGGCAAATGGCAATGGCACTTTTCCGCGCCAAGAAGTTTATGGCAACAACTGGAAGAAATGTGTGGAAGGATCAGGATAAGATAAGAATGGGTTTTGATGAGAGCAAGCTCAGATGCTTCAACTGTGATGAGTACGGACATTTTTCAAGGGAATGCACCAAGCCAAAGAAGGAGAAACCAGAAGAGAAGAAAGCTGGAGATGGTAAGGGAAAGGCAGAGACAAAGGCTTTGGTTATGCAGGATTGTGGGGAATATCAATGGGCTTCGCAGATAAAGGAACTCAGTCTAACTCGTGCTATTTTTGCTAATATGGAGAATGATTCTGATGAGGAGCATGCATTTGTGGTCACTGAGGAGAAGTCAGGAGATGAGGAGGAGAACCTGGTTGAAGACAAGGAGGCATTTGCAGCCGAGGTCGACAACACAAAGGTATGTACTAATCCCACTTGTGCACGTTTAATTCCTGGCCTTAGATAACTTTGGAAGAATAGTGAGATATAATTATTTGATATGCAATGTTCTAGATGTTCGTTTAAGGGTAGATAGGGAAAAGAGTGAGGAGAAAGTCAAAGCCCAGAAACTAGATATAGAGAAATACCAAACCCTTGCCTCTCAGAAGTCTGTCCTGCATGAAAATGCTAAGTTAGAAATAGCTGAGCTTAGGAAGCAGGTAGATGAACTTAAACATCAGAACAATGAGTTGCAAGTGAAATTAGATGTGAATCAGATGAGAAACAAAAGAATGCTCGAAGCTGGTAAGGCTTTGTCCACCTGCCTAACTGATGTTCGATTTGGTAAGGATAAGGGAGGAATAGGAATTAGCTTTTCTGAAAAAAATAAAAATAGTATTCCCTAACCTGTGTCTAGAGATATAATAGGTATGATCTATGAGGAGGATCAGGTAGATAGATCTGAATCAGGAATGCATGAAGCAGGACCTCCCATAGATAGTGTTTTGGTTGGTGTGAAACCCATGACTGAAGAGGAGTTAGAAAATGAGAAACATATGACCTATGGTTTGGGTAATCAGAATAAATCGGTGACATTCACATGTGAACCGGGTCCATCCCAGGAATCATTAAACGATAATGTTGGTTCTTCTGACGTTTTTGTTTCATGTGCAGATGAAGTAGGGATCAAAGATGTTTCTGGGAAGGATGCCGAATGCTTGAGAGTCAAAGAGTGTCATGAGTCTAGTATTTTAATTTCTGATTTACCTAAGGACGATGTTTTGGCATCTGTGTCTGAACTTAATGCGTCCAAGTCAAAACAATTGGTGTTGTCTATGTCTTCAAAACATGTTTCTAATTCCAATGAAGTAGTTAATGGTTTTAAAATTCATGTGCCCAATACTAAAGCAGGT
>JBCNJP010000477.1:0-20260 GCA_039602395.1 Deinandra increscens subsp. villosa
AGTTATACAACTTCAACTTGTTTTATTTTCTTATTTTGTTAAATCCGAGGCCTTATCTGCGTATCGAAAGATCGACCTTAAGGTAGACGATTTAACGTTCTTATTTCTTTTTGCATGGAACATAGTTGACTATATCATGGTTACAGTCATTATGTGATTAATATCACAAATGAAATCACAAAATGTAATAAGCAAAAGCATATCTGAGTATGTCTGATAGCATGGGGTACACTGGTCAATGCAAACTTAATCAATACTTTAACATATCCAGATGTTATACGTATGATTTTGCCAGAGTTTAAAGTTGGACAAATTATATCTGCAATCGGAATGGCTTATGTGCTTCATTAATTGAAATTGAAATGTAGTTCAGCATGTTATGACCATTATGATCCCAAGTTGTGATCTTTCTCACAAAAGACAAAAATAGTGTCTGATTCTGTATTGTTTTACTTTTCTTATCAGAAAAATACCAAAAAGATATTAGGTGTGTTTTAATATAAAGTTTCTAAAAGCCAAAAAGATTTTGTTTTCGATTGATCAACACGAAATACAAAATCAATTTTCAAAATCAAACTATCTTGGAGTCTCGAAGAGACATTTTGCACCAAGATTATTTATGTTGGCAGGTTTCTAAGTGGGAAGTGAACATCACAACTTCAAGTCTTCTGAAGATTGTTGATAAAGAGATTACACACGATGCAATATCAAGTATTCAAGATTGAAGTCATCGTCAAGATCGAGGAAGAGTTTGATTGAAGATACAAGATAGATGGTTAAATAGAGGAGATGATACTGCACATGCCGAGGGGGAGTTTGTTGATACACGGTTCCTGGTCGTCATGTGAAGTATTGAATACAAGACGAATCACACACGGATGTTGAGGTCCGAACTCCCAGCGAACCTGGAGTTCGGACAGCTCCGAACTTGTGGCCGAACTTGAGGTTCGGTCGATCGTGTTTCAGCTTGTATAAATAGATCATCTTGTATAGAATTGCAAATGCTTCCGGGTCATATATTCTCTGAGTGTACTCTGTGATTCTCTGTGGTTAATGCAAGTCATTTGTATTTACTCTCTGTGTTTTTCACGTTTATATTGATTTCTTTACGACTAAGTAGAAGATCCACACGCTCAGACAATTTCATTTTCTAAACTCGTAAATGCTTCCGCACTGTTTTTGGATAATATTACTTAACTCTGATAAAGACCCATTTTGAAATGTGTTTTAATTTGGTTATTGAGTCGAGCATGTAGATGTTCGATGTGTCTGACGACTCAGATCCTGGTGGTGATCGCGACAGTCGCGGTCGCGCCACCAGTTGCGCCCCAGGTCCGCGGAGTCTCTGAGGGCGACGGGCTTTTCGTGGGGTGTGACAAAAATAGTTACTATGCGCAACCTGTTTGGCTAGTTTGACTGAAGCATTATCTGCAATGGCCAACCTAGGACACACATTGTGGGGTTGCATGAATCACCACGCAGGTGTGTGTGTCTATTAGGCGTTGGTGCAATAGGTTGGGCTACAATTTGAACAATGGGTTGCTGGGTTGAGTCTAAAATGGGTTGGTAACAAGATTTGATAAAATAGTCAATCGACCGCGACTTAAGTACCTTGAAACGGAGGTTTTTTGAACTACGCACGCAAGAGTATTTTATGAACTCATGGTTTGGATTTAAAATGGGATAATCAGATGGTGACGATGAATGACATGAATTTGAAATATAAGGACGATGTGTGAAAAATCAAGAGTATGTGAAATCGTGAGGGTGACAAATTTATTGTATAAACATCACGAAATACCTCAAGGATGGAATTAGAAATTATAAAGCTCGAGCTACTAAATAAATAACAAGGGTGGAATTAGAAATTAAACATCACGAAATACCTCAAGGATGGAATTAGAAATTAAACATCACGAAATACCTCAAGGATTTGAATTCTCAAAGGTGAGTCGAAATGGAACTGTTAACTGATAACGTAAATCGTAGGATAATGTAGGATGTGATACGCCACAGGAGTGTTGTACAACATTATGAATTTGTGAAATAGAAATCACAAGGATGACTTTGGATGTAATAAAACATAAGGGGTCAAATATGTATAATTATGAAAGTAAATGTCGATGGTGAAGATTTCAAAAATGTCAGTGAAATCATGAAAAGTGGCGTTTTAGCCATGAAATCTTGAAAATCAAAAGAATATCATAGATCAAAATCGAAGTATAAACAGGATATCATGAAATCGCATGTAAAACACGTAATTGAATTTACATGTTTATAAATCAATGGAAAGGTTCTCATTTCCTGATTGGGAAACTGCCACCATTAACTAATCAGGGTTAATATGGCTCCCAGAAACGTTTGTTATGACATGCTTTGGCCTTATAGGCTAAGACACTCTTGCCAGGGTGTCCCAGGTAACACTTACCTATATAGACACCCCGACTATCGATGCTTTCACCCTTACAGTTACTACATGTCCGTTACTAAGGAACCTAACCCTAACGAGATTTAAATAAATCAAATAAAATTAAGTTCCTAAAATAGCACGTAAGGCATCATTACTAAGGAAAATGCTAGGAAGCCTGAAATTTAATGCATGAGTGTGTGATACATCCTAACTAAGGCAAAACAAGACATAAAAAGGGAAATCTAAACGAAGCATGCAATACACGAGGTTCTCGTGTTTGGACACCTAAGGCGATAGTCTACGTCATTCCATTTCTAATAACCTAGTTCCCTATAGCCATGACTCTGATACCAATCTGTCACACCCTAACCGACGGCGGAAACGTCGGGGGCATGATTAGATTGCCAATAAATGATAAATAATGAATTTCATTGATAACATTGAAAAATAAAACAATACACCAGATATTGGTAACAAATACAATTTCTTTATTAAACTAGGTCCAAAAGCCATATGTGAAAGCATCTTGAAACATCAACACCTTAGCCTGCAACATGTATAAAATAAAGGGGTCAACTATAAATAGTTGGTGAGTAACCACAAGTTTGATACATAACATATATTTAAAAAAAACATGCATTACGTGTCATATGATAGAATAAGTGAAATATAACATGCTAGAAGATATTGACAACATAAAAGACTAGGTATAACCAAAATTACTAGTATAAAATGACAACATGAAAGACTAGGTATAAACAAACCTCAATGGCATATGCTAGATTCCGTAACCCGCGGGTTAGGCTAAATGAAATAATAAAATAGGCTCCAAACACCCAACGCCGAACCGGTCAAGTTGAGTGGGTTGTCAACCGATAAATCTACCTTTGTTACCCCAGGCCTTACGTTAATGTTTATGCCAAATGAAAGACATGACAGACATGACAACCATGACATACTTGAGATTCAAATGAAAACATAAAAACCTTTGATAAACATGAAAGCCTTTGAAATTCATATATTGACAAATCATGCTAGAAGCCACATAACACATAATTCACACATAGATCACATACGCATGGTAATTAATAAACTTGAAAGATAACACTTTGAAACATGATACATGTTACAACCCTAAAAATAAGAAAAATAAGAAAAGGGCTAGGATTACTCACATGGATTAGAAGTTAAGTCCACAAAGCGAAAAGTGAAAGTGAAAGGATTAGTCTCGAAGATTCATCCTAAAAGAATAAAAGGGGACGACATGAATATTGGAATAAGGTTTCTAAGCTCTTATGCATTTGAGGAATGAGTTTTAAAGTTATAAATTGAAGTTTGTAAATGTTAACTTTTAAGAGTAACAATACCTTAAACGTTACTAGACATGCTTTGGCCTAATAGGTTATGACACTCTCATCACGACGTCCCAGGTAAGCATCCAGGTTCGAATATGAGATTTATGCGAACACTTATCCTTGATAGAGACCTTGAGTACCGGTGTTTTCACCCTTCCGGTTACTACATGTCATTCACGTCTCAAGTACTATTACTAATTATGTTTGATAAGCAATAGGTTTGGTTTTAAGGCTTTTGAAATTCTAAAATGGTATTTATTTCAAAACCTGAATTACATATCAGAATGATTAAGTATTGGTTTCATTGTTGATTTGTGAAAAACAAGTCTAAATCCCCAATTGTTCATGCATGCATAAACACATTGAGTTTTGGATTAGAAAAATATAGATGAAATTGGACATGATAGGTTGGACTCGTTGGGCCTAACGAGCCTCTACAAGGTTACACCAAGCCTAAAAGCGGCCTAAGCAAGACAACATGTCCTAATGACGTGCCTTTGCAAAGCTAGGTCGTCCAAAGGACAAGCCTTAGCAACGCTACCTAAATGAGCCTAAAGTACCTAACTAGGAACCTAAATTAAACTAATTAAACTAAGAAAGTGATAGACGAATAATGAAAAGAAGAAATGAACGAAAGAAAGAAAGAAAAAGAAGAATTACCTCAAAGAAGCTTTTCAAACGAGACGAGCTCGAAGGGCACCACCTCTTCGCCGAGAGCATAAAAAAAATTACTACACACGACACCCAAAGGGGTATTGTGGTTATGGAACCGCCAAAATTTGATTATTCCACTTGTTTATACTCAAACTAGTAGTTGCAAACTATAAAGGACCAAGCAAATGTATTTATAGGTGTGAAAGGGAGCAAAAAATTGTATTATGGGTGATGCGGGATATGTTTAGAAGGGGAAAACGCGTCTTTGAAATCAATAACTAACACCAAACTTGTTTTCGCGATTCCCGCTTCGTTATAACTCGGTTTTGTACGCGGTTTTCACCCACTGTTAGGATCTCAAAGATTACCCTTCTCATTAATCATACAAATATTTATAGTGTTACAAGATACAAGAATGGTCCTTCAGGAAAGGACATTGACAAATATAGTCTAATATACCCCCTCAGTCTAAGGAGGAGGATCCCGAATGCTTAGACTGGAGCGAAAGTCTTCAAACAGAACACGTGGTAAACCTTTCGTAAAGATGTCTGCCACCTGATAACGGGACGGCGCATGAAGAACCCGAATATGCCCTCGCTGAACGTGTTCTCTAACAAAGTGTAGGTCAACCTCGATATGTTTGGTCCGCTGATGTTGAACTGGGTTACCGGACATATAGATAGCACTAACGTTGTCACAATAGACGATAGACGCCCGAGAAGGAGGGCGACCCAGTTCTAACAATAAATTGCGCAACCAACAAAGCTCAGCCACCGCATGAGCAACACCACGATATTCAGCCTCTGCACTAGAACGCGAGACTGTAGTCTGACGTTTAGCCGACCAAGAAATCAAGTTATCACCGAAAAATACACAATAGCCCGATGTTGATCTTCGTGTGTCAGGGCAACCAGCCCAATCTGCATCTGTATAGGCAATAAGAGACGTACCACACGAGGTACCTAGCTGAAGTCCCATAGTAAGAGTGCCCTGAACATACCTGAGAATGTGCTTAAGAGCGTTAAAGTGACCTACCCGAGGATCATGCATGTGCATGCAAACCTGCTGTACAGCGTAAGAAATGTCAGGACGTGTAAATGTAAGGTACTGGAGAGCACCTGCAAGACTCCTGAAGAAGGTAGGATCAGAGACAGGAGGCCCAGCATTCGAGCCAAGTTTCCCAGCTGTATCAACGGGAGTACTAACAGGATTGCATTTTTCCATCTTTGCACGAACCAATATTTCCTGAGCATACTTCCGCTGAGATAAAAACATGCCCTGGGGGTTTCTCGAGACAGAAATGCCTAGAAAGTAAGAAAGAGGCCCGAGATCTTTCATTGCAAACTCACGGGAGAGATGCTCCATGATGTTGTCCTTTAAAACAGGAGAGGAGGACGTTAGAATAATGTCATCTACATATAAGAGAATATAAGCAACATCTCGTCCCTGTCGATAAATAAAAAGGCTGTGATCACATAAACTATGAGAAAAACCGATGGAGCGAACAAAGTCGGTAAACCGCTGGTACCAGGCCCGCGGTGCCTGCTTGAGCCCGTACAATGATCGTTTCAAGCGGCACACATGATTCGGAAAAGACGGGTTGCGAAAACCCGCAGGCTGATGCATATAAACGGTCTCTGTGAGATGCCCATGAAGGAAAGCATTCTTGACATCGAGCTGGCGGATGTCCCAATTATTGGCCAGTGCGATACTCAAAACCGTACGAATGGTTGCCGGCTTTACCACCGGACTGAATGTTTCGTGACAATCAACGCCCACCTGCTGCGACCTGCCATCACAAACAAGACGAGCCTTGTATCGCTCAAGAGATCCATCAGATTTCAATTTATGTTTATATAACCAAATGCAACGAATAACATTCATGTGAGGCTCACGGGGTACTAACTCCCACGTATTGTTTTGAATAAGGGCAGTAAATTCATCCTGCATGGCTAGGAACCAAGTCGGGTTGGCTAAGGCTTCAGTGGGAGACTTTGGAATTGGCTCAAGTGTTGTGGAGGAGGAGAGATTAAAAGGGATTTTCGGCTTTGATATGCCAGCCATGCTTCGGGTTGTCATGGTCCGAGTTGGCAGAGGGTGGGGAGAAGGGACCGAAGGAGTGGTCAGAGGAGGGGAATTAGTTGAGGAGAAGGAGGATGGCGTGAACGGTGTGGACGAAGTGGCAGCGGTGGGGGGAGAAGATTGATGGGCCGATTGGGCCGAAGTGGTTGAGTGGATGGGTGAGGAGGGATCCGGTTGGGCCGAATTAGATGAAGTGGAGGTTGGGCTGGTGGAAGGTGGACTAGGGGCTGGGCTCGGAGGGGTGTCGGGATTGGTAGTGGGTTTGGAGAGAGAGTCCCAAAAAATGGGAGGAAGGCCCGAAGAGAAGGAATCATAGGATGAGGGCTGCGATTGAGAATTTGAGAAAGGAAATACGGTTTCATCGAAAAGCACGTGACGAGAAACAATGATCTTTTGGGACTGAATGTCATAGCATTTATAACCACGATGATTGGTAGGATACCCAAGAAAAACACACAGAACAGATCGATCATCAAGTTTGTGTATTGTGGAGGAAGGAAGAAGAGGATAACACAGACACCCAAATATGCGAAGATGAGAATAGGAGGGATGCTTCTGATAGAGAAGGGAGGTAGGAGTGCGATTGTTTTTGACTTTGCTCGGGAGAATATTTAACAGATAGGTTGCCATTTGAAGAGCATGAGGCCAAAAGGATTCTGGAACGGAAGAATGTTTTAAGAGAGTACGAATGAGATTATTAATCGACCGAATTTTTCTTTCAGCTTTGCCGTTTTGCGGGGATGTGTGGGGACATGAGAACCGAAATTGCATCCCGTGAGAGGAGCAGAATTCATGGAATTGTTTGTTGTTGTATTCCGTGCCATTATCACACTGAAAGCATTTAATGTTGCGTTCAAATTGAGTGGCGATATGACTTTGGAATTTTTGAAAGATGGAGAAGACAGAAGATTTGGTTACAAGAGGAAACGTCCATAAGTGATTAGTATAATCATCCAAAAATAATATGTAATATCGATGGCCTCCCGTGCTTGGTACGGGGGAGGTCCATAAATCACTATGAACAATGTCAAATGGTAAATACGTGCAAGTCATAGAATCAGAAAAAGGGAGTTTTATTAATTTTCCAAAAACACACGATTGACATAAAGTCTTATTACTAGAAAATTTGTCCACACAAATATCTTTATTGCGATGTAAAAGACGTAACAAAGCCGATCCGGGATGGCCGAGACGACGATGCCACAAGTCTTGAGAAAGAGCAGCATAGGTTGAGGGAGCAGCAGAAGAAAGAGCTTGAGGAGTGAGAGGGTAGAGGTCGCCCGAGCTATCACATCGAAGGAGGGGCGTCCGCGTCCGGTAGTCCTTCACAACAAAACCAAACGCATCAAATTCGATAGATATATTATTATCGGTGGTCAACCGACGAACAGAGAGTAAGTTTTTAATCAAGAATGGAGAATAGAGAACATTATTAAGAACCAAAGAGGGGTGAGGAGGTGGTAAGGTGGTATTGCCAGAGGCATGAATGGGAATCTTGGTTCCATTGCCTACAATGATATAATTCAACCTGTCATTATTTAAACAATAGGGGAGCGTACCTGAGTTATGTGTCATGTGGTTTGTTGCGCCAGTGTCCATATACCAAGCCGGGTCCGAATTCAATGTGTGATTATTCATGGCATAATTGAGGTCAGTGTAGTACTGTTCATATGTGTGGTAAGCTTGTGGTGGTGGACCTAATATTCCAGGAGCATTAGATGGTGACGGACCAGACCGAGAGGGTACTCCGCGGGGGGAAACTGTAGGATAAGGGCAAGGTGGTGGTGGGGGGGTGGGGGGGGGGGGATAATGTCCATTGGTGTGGTGCCCACTGGGAGGATAGCCAGGATATGGAAAAGGGTATGGTGGAGGATAACTCGGCTGCCACCCAGTCGGACCTGAAGAAGATGGGTTAAACCCACGACCACGACCACCACGAAAACCGCCCCGGTTCCCGCGGTAGTTCCTGTTGCCGCCACGTCCACGACCACGTTGAGGGAAACCCTCCGCCTGTTGGCGATTTTGAAAATTGCGACCGGAAGGTTGAACATACCCCCTGACCTCGGAGGAACCGCTGGACGATTGCCCGCCGGAATCAGGACCCGATTTGGAAGTGGCGGCATGAAGAAGAGTACCATTAGCAGCAACCTGATTGTTTTTACGGGTCTCTTCCATAATCAACCGAGACCGAGCGGTATGAAAGTCGGGTAACGGCGAGGATTGCTGAAGAAGCATCGCAACCCCATCGAACTTCTCGTTGAGGCCGGCTATTATCTGAAGGACAAGGCGTTGATCACTAACCGGAGCATTCACATTGGCGAGCTGATCTGCAATCTCCTTAAGAGCAGCACAATAGGAGGTAATGTTAGAAAAGCTATCCAGTTTGGTGTTGGAAAAACGGTTTTCGAGATCGATGGCTCGGGTGCTCTCGTTATTCTTGAAAATTTCTTGCAGCTTATTCCATGCAGAACAAGCATTAGTGTCCTTAACAATGAGGGTTTGCAGGAGGCTTTGAGAGATTGTGCCGTAAATCCATTGAAGAACGGTGGAGTCGACTCGTTTCCAGAGATCGAGATCGATGGTAGCCGCCGATTTGTCTTTGTCCGACGAAGACGATGTGGCTGGTGGTGCAGTCATGATTAAGTGATCATAGCAGTCAAACGCACGACAATGGATCTTAAAGAGCTCGACCCATGACATGAACTTGCTGCTTTCTTCTTCAAGGACAACCGGAATATAGGTCCGGATGTTGGTAACAGCAAGCGAGGGATGAGCGGATGTTGACATTGAATGAGAAGGGAAAGAAGATGGCCAAAAACGGCGGGGAAGAGAAGCCGATAAAGGCAGAGAGAGAGCCTTGACGGCTAGGGTTTTGGGGGCGCAGGGAAGAAAAGAACGGGGAGAGGATCTTGATTTTTTTTTTTTAGAAAAAGGATGATACCATGTTAGGATCTCAAAGATTACCCTTCTCATTAATCATACAAATATTTATAGTGTTACAAGATACAAGAATGGTCCTTCAGGAAAGGACATTGACAAATATAGTCTAATACCCACATTCACCATTTTAAGAGTATTATCATATGGAAGAGATTAATATATCATTTATGGTGTTGAGAATTGAGATTAAATCTTGGATCTTGATGTGGGTTGGGTTTCCAGGTTTTTCGAAACATACGGATGTTACATTAAATCTTATAATTTTGTTTAATTTACATATTTTAATAAAATTACCATAGTAGATTATAATTACATTTATATATTTAGAAAGATAAAATAGGGAAATTGGATTTCAATAATCCCAAGTTCCACCTATTGGACGAGATTAATCCTACTTTTCGAAATGTTTCTCACCGAGCCCAAGTATCAAACTATTTTCTCTCATTGATCACAAACTTAACACCGTTAGGGTTCTGTTAGTTTGGGATCAATGAGAGAAAATAGTTTGAAACTTGGGCTCGGTGAGAAACATTTCGAAAGGTGAGATTAATCTCGTCCAATAGGTAAAACTTGGGATTATTAAAATCCAATTTCCCAATTAAAAAGAATAATAATTATGTAATGATTAGAAGGGACTCCATGACTACACTGCATTGTTGGCATCCCCTTCGCCTCAAACCCTCGGTACGATTTCACCCAAGGATACGAGTACAATGCGTTTTCTCAATTAGCATCCCCTTTGCCTCTGTTTCCATCGCCTCAACAACAATCTCAACAATCTCAAGCCTCTTAACCGGTGGATCCAGAAGTAGAGCCCGAAACACAAGAAGAAGCGCATGTGCGCGCGGGGGGGGGGGGGGGGTTGTCAAAACTAAGAAAACGGTCTCACAAGAAGAAGGTTACGTCGACGCGAAAGAGGAATATTGTTCAAGGGCGGGACCAAGATGTGGATTTTGCCTTAGCTCAAGCTTGGTTCGATGTGTCGGAGGACCCCGTTGTTGGTAATATTTTACTCATTTAAATTTAAAGTTTACTATTTTTAAATTGGATTTTAATAATCCCAAGTTTCATCTATTGGACGAGATTAATCTCACCTTTCGTCATTGACCCCAAACTAACGGAACCCTAACGGTGTTAAGTTTGAGATCAATGAGAAAAAATAGTTTGAAACTTAAACTCGGTAAAAAACATTTCAAAAGATGGGATTAATCTCGTCCAATAGATGAAACTTAACATTATTAAAATCCAGTGTCCCGAAAAAAAAAACCTTATCTTTGATAACACACGATTCGGGAATAAAAAATTAATAAAATTGTATATATATACAATAGACAAAGTTGCCTATGGATTTGTGCTTTAAACAAAATAAACCAAATCAATAATATATATATATAGTCCAAGAAAAATACACATATGATACCTAGCGCAGCTGGTTAGAGAACTTTCTCCTACCCACCTTACCCGGGTTCGATTCTCCCCGTCGACTATTTTTTTTTCTTTTCCTTCGTAGATACGATATGGAGATGTATATATACGGAAATCTGAAACGGCACACGTCATAAAATCACGTCCGTAGAACTCAATGATTCAGCCAGTCAGCCACATCTGTAGTTTCTTGAAAAACAGAAAACCGCAGGCACTAAGCAGTTTTCATGGACCCTTTTGCTAAAAGCTCCTAGAATTCTATGTTTCCTTCCATGGATCGCAATGGGGTTTTCCAAAACTTTGGTTTCTGTTAAAAAGCGAATAGCTTTATCAGATAATGGAAGAGATGAAGTTCAATACAAAGAAAGATTAATCTACAGATTCATCAGAGTATTTCTTGCTATTTCGATTATCGCTTTATGTGTTGAATTTAATGCTTATTACCAGAAATGGGATTTGAATTTCATCCATGAATTCAACCCCACAAATGTGACAGGACTGTTGCATTGGTCATATATGGGTTGGATAACATTCAGAGCTGAATATATTGCTCCATCTATTATGATGTTATCTCAGTTTTGTGTTGTGCTTTTTATGATTCAATCGCTTGATCAATTCATACTTGGAATTGGGTGTTTTTGGATCAAGCTCAAGAACATAAAACCCACAATTGATGGTGAACCTTATGATATTGAAGATGCTTCCAGTAGTTATATCAGTTTTTGCTTCGTAGATACGATTTCGAGATGTATATATACGGAAATCTGAAACGGCACACGCCATAAAATCACGTCCCTTGCAGATTTGGGGATAGTTAATTAGGGTTTATAGATGGATCTGATTAAAATTAACAACTACCACTCTTTCTCACTATTTTTTATTGCAAGAGTGTGCATTGGATCCAAGATTGGGGAATGTTTTTTTTGTTTTGGGGGGTTTTCAAATCGATTTAGCAGCAGATCGTAGCTTTGCCTAGTTTTACACTTTCAGTTGATTTAGGGCGAGAAATTAAGATCGAGTTTGTGCTGTCGATGCGATTTTTGTGTGTTTCCGAGGATTATTTTAGTGATACTGAAAAAGCTTAAGTACAATGTCTTCGGCGGGTCCTAAAGATATCTCCACTTCTCTCGCAAGCTATTTTGATCGTAAGTTGTTATGGTTTTCGTATCTTCTTAATCTGCTTGATTGTTTGTGCTTTATCATGTATCAATTTGTATAGATTTTTTATTTTCACTTCTTGATGTCCATATGTTTTGAAAATGTTTAGTTTTTTTCATCTTTCTTTCTTTTCTAGAAAATTGTGTGTAGTTACCATTAGATTAATCGCCTTGATGTTACACCCCTACCCCACTCCCCACCCGCATGTAAATCAATCAAACCCTAGCCAGCCAAGATTTCCCCAATCTCCTTCAAATCCCTATAATCCTACATAACCTTTTGATTTTAAATTTGCAATCACTTAATTAAAGTTTCTGTTTTGATTCTTTTGAACCGATTCGAATTAACCAGATCGAAGAAGATGAGGGCGTTGACGTATATTGTGGCGACGAAGTTCGCCTTTTTCCCGTCGAATCCGCCGTCGTACAGGGTGGTGGTTGACGACGAATCAAGCGGTGGAGGGAGGATGAAGATGACGGATATGTCGGAGAGGGATAACCTCGACGTTTTGAAGCTGAAGAAGAAGAGAGGGGCGGAGATTGTGGTGGCGTATGTGAAGAATCCGGTGGCGTCGTTGACGGTGCTTTATTCTCATGGCAACGCGACTGATCTGGGGCAAATGTAGGACTTCTTCTGCGAGCTCAGCGTTCATCTTCGAGTTAATTTAATGTGGTTCGTGTTGATTTAGCCAATTTGTTTGATAAAGTTTACAACTTTATTATCTTTAATTGTTGTTTTCATCTTTAGTTATGAATACATGTTATTATTGCAAGATGATTAATTTCAGTAACCTACTTTTAATCTGATCAAAATTGCTTAGTTGACCATAATCAGATTGCCATCATTCGAACACTCGAAAGTAAATTAGAAGCTTGAAGACATAAGTACGCATCTTTTAAGCGATATCGATGTGAATTTCAATAACATTATCATGATTATCGATCTTCTGATTAGTTTGGGTTAAGATACAAAAAATTGGAAAAACAGGTAATAAGTTGGTTTAGAAAAATTTATTAGTGTAATTATCGCAGCAACGCGCGGTCGATTTCTAGTTAATAAACAAAGATGGGATTAACAAATTTTTTAGACAATGTCGAGGGGTGCAACTGGAACTTTCAGAAAGCATGCACAACATCCTCCTAACCATTGCATCTCTTTCTTGGAATTGCTCGTGTGCCCTAAAAGTAAAACCCAACTCTACTCCATTTCATCGATTTCCTGCTCAGGTGATAGTTCCTTTTCCTTTTGTTCTAACATGCGTATTGATTCTGATACTGATTAGTTAAAATTTTCTATGTTCAATACTTATTTTGGAAACGCGGGTGATATCGTCAGATTATTAGCTCTTGTTTGTGCCCTGTTCATCTTATATGACTGCAACAGTTACCGATTTATTTAATTGCTAAGATTCAAGCTGATTTTGTTATTTTCTTGTTTAGCAATTACAAATTATCGCTCCATGTTACTTATTAGCTATTAACCTAGCTAGACAGATTGACTATTTCGCCTAAATTGCTTGAAGTCGTGATGTGTGTATGTTCGTATCAGATATTAATACAAGGTAAAGATTATCTTATAACAGTAAACAATGTTAAAAGATGATATGCATATAAAGTTTTAAAGAAGCTATATTAGCCCCCCAAATCAATTGATGGGTAATGGAATAGAAGATTGTTGGAGATGGTAATGGGCAATCATTATAAAAAAATTATGATGCAGAGTTCTTTGTGTATTATTAGGTATTTTTCATGAAACCATTTCTTTGCAAAAATGTTTTCCTGTTGTCACTTACATAGTTCACTGCAAATGAGTATATAGTACTTCCAGTATGCTGCCTAGAAGATAAGCGGATCCATGAATGTTAGAGGGTATCGAGTTCAACTAAATCATTTTGTTCTCTGCAGTCATTTCGCAGGTTAAGCTCTTCACGTGTTTATCGTAAATGGGCGATTGCTTTTACTAAGGAATCCTTAGTTATGGAATCCGCAGAAAAAGTAGATGCTATAGGAAGTCGGCTACCCGCAGAGGCCAAGAAGATACTCCAGTCATTGGCGTCTCATTGGGATGATATAATTGATGTAGATGGTTTACAGGTCATAAGACTCAAAGGTGCTATGACCAATGAAGTCTACCAAATCAAGTGGCCAACCAACAGAGAACGCTCTCGGAAGGTTTTAGTGAGGATATATGGTGAGGGTGTGGATGTGTTTTTTGATCGTGAATTGGAGATCCAGACATTTGAGTTCATGTCCAAACAAGGGCAAGGGCCTCGTCTACTAGGCCGATTCTCAAATGGGAGAATTGAAGAATTTATTCGTGCACGGGTATTTTTTTATTTCATCTCCTTTGATTTAATGTTTTTCTCATGGTTTTGAAGTCAATGATTTTAGAGATTTTGTTGATTTGTATCTTTTGCATAGTAAGGTTGAAAGTTAGACCAGGCCACCTTAAGAGTAGATATGCCACAACGGGTAGGTTAGGTAACTTAACACATGAAGCTTTTTGCCCCTTTTTTCTTGATTTTATAATAATCAATGCATTAAAATATGATTACAAAACATAAATTACTAAAATGATAATCTAATTATTTTTAATTAAGCTATTGAGGAGCTATTGAAGTGGTTGTAAGCATTTAGTTGGGTTCCTTTTAACACATTCGATCTAATTGACTCAGGTAAATATATAACCCGAATCAGCCCGTTTCTATTGGTTGAAATGGCCACCTCTACTTAAGAGCATAAATTTCAGAAACTAATTATAATTATTTTTTGTTTGTGGAAACCAGACACTGTCAGCTTGTGATTTGAGGGATCCTGATATATCTGCACTTATAGCATCTAGGCTAAAGGAGTTCCATGACCTTGACATGCCTGGTCTAAAGAAGTCACTGATCTGGGACAGATTGCGGTATAATACCTCTTTTAATCCTTACAAATTGAGGTCTCACTATGTTCGCCTACAGAGGATTGAGGTTGCATGGCTAGTTATTTTACTCTGCATTAGCTTGACCTATGTTTTGTAATTTGTAAATTGACAATTCTGTTTTCTCATTTTTGTTTAGAAACTGGCTTGATGCAGCCAAAAGTATGTGCTCTGCAGAAGAAATAGGAGCCCTTCGTTTGGATGCAATTGAGGAAGAGATAGAGACTTTATACAAGTGTCTTGCAGCAGATCAACATAAACATATAGCATTTTGCCACAATGACTTACAATATGGGAACATAATGATTGATGAAGACACAAAATCTATAACCATAATTGTGAGCATTTGCTTAAGACTGTTAACTTCATGAACATGAACATTCCACATTAAGTTCTTTTTGAGGTGGGCCCAATTTCAACCCATTTATTTATGAATCGGTCGATTTGGGTTGTGTTTAATCTTTAAGGAAGTAAATAAAAAATTAGCTCAAAAGAAAATAGGCCATATGGGTTGAAAGTTACCCGAGGTGTTTTTCTAAAATGAATACAAATTCCTAAACCATTTTATTCAAAACATAGATTATTGTTGAAATAAGACAATTCTTCTAAGTACATTCAAAACACCAATCATTCATTAGAAAGCGAAATTTGAATAACGTTGTTTTGGGTCAATCTCAGGCGATCATGGCCAATTCCGATTGTACGTGTACAAAAATTACCCGTTTTGATCTGTTACCCAAACCTCCTTTCTCACCAATTTTGCCACCTGATTTGTATTTTGCTAAGCAAAGTTCGTTTTAGTTGTCACTGTTAATAATATCTGTGCACTTGTAAGCCATGCAAGGAGTAGCCTAGTAGGTATGTGATGCCTCTTGTTTCAGCTTATTAAATCTAATCTTGATGGATGCTATGGTTCCTTATCTCTTTGGCCACCCTATATACTAGGATCTAATGGTTGTCAGCACCCAACATGTGGTTGACAACTAGGGGTTGCAGTTTTAGATGTGGATTGAGTGCCTTTTATCTGTGTCAAGTTTTATCTGTTTCAAGTAAATGGCAGTTTTGACCAATTTACATACAAGTGGATTCTTGGGTTACATTTTATCAATAATAGGTCAACCTAATTAGCTAGAAGGTTTAATAATAAAAAAGATATGGTGCAAAGGTTAAATATGTCAAAATTTATCTGAAAGCGTGTTCAAATGCATAATATCTCAAAACTCTTGTAATAATATGTTTCTTTGTAATCATATTTAACTCAAGTCTCTTTAGTATTTATAAAGTAGAAAATGGATAAATAAATGACATAAGCCTGGTTGGCCAACCTGACCGGTTCTGTAACCTTTAGTTTTGAACCACTTTTATTGTTTGATATCCACAATTTGTGTTGCCTGATGTTGAGTGTCTTTAGTTGTACATTTTTGACTTTTTTTCCACATTATTAGACGACATAGTGTGTAAATGTTTATATGTCCTTTGACATTGTCAAATGGGTAAAATTGTTGTTGATATTAATATATTATATAATGCATTAATTATACATTCCTAAAACCATGTGTTATTTTTAATCTGTTCACACTTAGTTTAGAAAAGATAAAGTTAGATTATAGATAGGTCTAGTGAGGTATAATGAATTCTTTGAATGCTCAAATATAGAGATTGGTTGAATGAACTGTATGGAATATTGATGTATGTTTTCCATCTGTAATAAGGAAAATGTCAATGACATGAACAAGCCCATAATATGTACAAAGGTAAAATGATAATCATGGGTTGTTAAATATTATGATTACTATACATGGAATACTATGTTCTACTTGTTATGGTTATGTTAGTTTCTCTTATGCTGTTACCTTCTATTGCATGAGTTTTCAGCTTTCAAAACCTCTATCACTAATACTAACATGTTTTACAGGACTATGAGTATGCTTGTTACAACCCTTTCATGTTTGATATTGCAAATCACTTTTGTGAGATGGCTGCTGATTATCATACAGAAACACCTCATGTATTGGATTACAGTAAATATCCTGGTAGGTGAACATTATTAGTTCATCTTCTGAAATACCTAACAAAAATGCTTCAGCTTTATTTTGAATTGCAACTGAAACAGATCTTGAAGAGCAAAGGAGATTTCTGCATGTATATCTGAGTTCTTCAGGTACCAAACATCACTGACACGGTGTGTGTGTGTGTTTATCTTCTTGCGATGTAGGGCTGATTATCACTGTCTAAAATTATAGTTACATAATGTAGCCTTATGGTAATGAAATTAATCAAGGTGAGCTGGAAGTGCGTAATACATTTTTAAAATTATGGTTAGTTGGTTACCTATTTTTGAACAGCAAAATTATGGTTACCACCATAGTGCAAATCTAGAAGTTTTATTTCTCCTATATTCATATAGCTTGGATAAAAGGTACCTATGAGGTGTAAATGACATGATTTTATATGAAAATAATTTTAGTAATATTAATTGTATGTAGTATAGGTTTTATTAGTTTATGCCCTATATGTCCAGTATCGGTTTCTTTGCGTTTTCTATTTGTATATACTGAGGGGTCACGTCCATTGAATGATATTCATATAATTCCCCATTCTTGTTGCAAGGTATGGATCTCGGTACAAACCCCTAGCCACCACCACGACTTTCAAGATTTGAATCCTGATTTTCGATTCTAGCTAGGCGTTTTGTTTGCATCATCTATTTCAAGATACACAGGTCCCTGTTTATTCTTGCTCTAAGAAATCTATTTTCGGGGTATCTTTGAACCTCACTACCACCATCATGGTGCTTAGACGCCCTTGATTAGGGCACCCAAAAATTTGCCTTCGTATCACTATCAAACTAACCTCCGACACGCGCAACCCATTGTTGGTCGCTGCCGAATCATGCATCAGGAGAGCCTATTGCCTGCCAAATTTTAACCGGATTTCGTTGCCATTGTTGTTTCTGATAGACTAAAACCATGTTATTATCACCCCTTTCCACCATCTACCGCCATTGGATTTATGTCAAGTATCGTTGCTGCTCCAGTTCTCTGTCTCGTATTGTTGCATCTTCTGTCCAATATCATTGCAGTTACCTATTCTATGTCAAGAGTTTTGTAGGCTAGTCACCACGTTAACAGTTGTTTGTGGTTTTGTGTCATGTACTCATCTTTTATGAATCGTCACCTCTCATTGTTCCGATTACCATACAAGTCACCATGTTTTTCTGTCGAGATTCATCACCGACAAAACCGCTGGTGCAGGTAATAGTTTTTCCTAATTTTAATTTTGTCTATTGCAATAGGAAACAAAAATCCACTTGCACGTTTAGCCATGAGGAGTTTAATAAGCTTCAATAGTTGTATGTTCTCTAACCTTGACTCATCATGGCCTCATGGGTGGTAATTGATTCTGAAGCCACACATCACATGACTTGGAATCATGGTATTCTGTTTGAGCCTACATAATGTTTCTTACTCATCAATTCGACTTGTCGATTATATCCTGATCCCTTGTTTGCAACATTAGATCTATCGATAATTCGAAGAACCTAAACTTATCTCTAGTCCTATATGATCTTGAATTACTAAACAAATAGTCGTTCTGTAACATCTTATCGTACTCACTATTCTCTTAGGAACTAAGTGTGAACAGGGTGATTGCCACCGGTTTTGAATAAAGAGGTGATTAGTGTTAGAGCCCCAATATAATATATATTAATTGATCTAGTTCCCTTTGGTTAGATAAGGTAAGTAAGTGGAGTATTGATTTCATAGGGAGTTTGTGGTTAGCTACTATTTTTTGTTGAATCGAAAACGTGATATTGATTGAAACTTGTTGCGAAGAAAACTAATTACAAGTAGGTTACTACTTACTACTACAGGTGAAGAATATGATCTTTTTCCAGGTTTAAAGCATCATTAAACATTGCAAACTCAAATTCATGTGTGCAAGATGATAAGCTTAATAGACATAGCATTTAGTAATCAAATGTTAACCAAATACGATTTACACTAAACCACACTAATGAAACATTCCCTTACTATGTTACTAATGTGGAATAGCACTATCTAGGTGATTTTTTAACATGAACCTTGAGCCTTGAAAGTTATATGGGTTATGGTGTTGATTATGATGATACTTTCTTCACAATTGCCAAAATGTTGTATATGCATATTTGTATTGTTCTCGCCACCATTTAGCATGCTCGCCTCACCAACATGATGTTAAGAATGTTCTAATAATGGTGTTCTTGAGGAGGAAGAAGTATATATGGGATATGGCACGACCAAGGATGCCTAAAATTTTGTAGATTACATCGCTATCTATATGGCCTAACTTAGTCTTTGAGAGCATGGTTTGGTTGGTTTTATGGCGTTGTGGAGGAGTTTGGGATGGTTCACAGTGCTTATGGTCACCGTGTATTCTCCAGACATGGTGAGGGTCAAAGTATTCTTATGGTTGTTTATGTGGATGACATGATAATCATAGGGGATGACGAGGTGTGGATTACCGATCTTAAATAGTTCCTTCGGTCTAAGTTTAAGATAAGGGATTTAGGTCGACGTTGATACATCCTTGGATTGAAGCACCTCGTCCTCCACAAGGAATTACTTCTTTCTTAGCGGAATTATTCCTTTGATATGTTATTGTAGTGTGGATGATCAGGATGTAAGCCACTTGATAGCTAAGTACATCCTTTATAACATCCTAGAAGCTTTTTATTGAGGATAGGTGCCCGATAAAGGATCCGGAACGATATAGACGATTGGTTGCAAAGCTTAACTATTTGAAAGTTATATGATCATAAATTTCCTTTATTGTCAGTGTCCACCATTCATTGGACACTTGAATGCTGCTCTGCTCGTATTGAGGTATCTCAAGACCACATTAGATCGGGTCACAATTGTGTGGGTGCATTTACCAAAGAGGGAGATGAACAAATATCAGGATTCTCAGATAAATAACACATGTTATTGTTGGGTTAAAGTATAGAGCCATGACATATATCACGTTAGAGATGATATGGGTGTCCTGTCTTTTCAGAGAACTCAGGTTTGTTTCCAACTACTTGATGCAGTTGCATTGTGATAGCTAATCAACAATGCATATAACCAAAAGAAAATTTATTGAGAGGACGAAACATAGAGGTTGATGGTCATATAATCAGGGTTCGGGTTGTAGGCACTCAAACAAACATTCCATCTATTTAGCCGATTCATTGAAGACAAAATTTCAACGTGCAAATATTGTTGCAAAACCTCTTAAAAACTACATATAGATTTTATTTGTAACAAGTTCGGCATGATTAACATTTATGCTC